>ML396949.1:5439-40439 GCA_005239525.1 Nicotiana knightiana
CCCTGGCGTTTGGGGTCTAACGCTAGGCACCCCCTGGAGTTTGGAGTCTAACGCCTGGCTAACGCCAGGCTTGTCCCGGATCGCTCCTTTTCGACTCTTGCACGTATTTTCCGACGTTTATGCTCTCATTTAGCTCGGCTTCCAATTCCAACTCACCTACACATTAAATAAACTCCATTAGGCACATACGACGTGTATTTTTATCATTAAAGCACATAAAATGCAAGGTATATAATGCTTAAAATCATGAATTCTAGCCACGCATCAGATGCCTTGGATAAGGTTAAGATCATAGAGGATAGACTTCGTACAGCTCAGTCCAGGAAGAAGAGTTATGCCGATCGCCGAGTTCGTGATGTAGCATTCATGGTAGGAGAGTGAGTGTTGCTTCGGGTGTCGCCCATGAAGGGCGTGATGAGGTTTGGGAAGAAGCGCAAGCTAAGACCTAAGTTCATTGGTCCGTTTGGGATTCTTGATAGAGTGGGAGAGGTGGCTTATAGACTTGCGTTGCCACCGAATTTATCAACTGTGCATATAGTGTTTCATGTGTCTATGCTTTGACAGTATCATGGCGATCCACCCATGTGTTAGACTTCAGCAGTGTCCAGTTGGACAAGGATTTGACCTGTTCAGAAGAGCCGGTAGCCATATTAGACCGGCAGGTTCGTAAATTGAGATCGAAGAGTTATCCTTCGGTTCGTGTTCGGTGGAGAGGTCAGCCTGCCGAGGCAGCTACCTATGAGTCTGAGTCCGATATGCGGAGCTGATATCCCCGTCTTTTCCCTGATTCAAGTGCTTTTCTATGTTCATTCGAGGATGAACGATTGTTTTAGAGGTGGAGAATCTGATGACCCACAAATCGTCTCTCACTTTTTAAGTCAATATTGTGTTCCGAGGCCTTGAAAACCTCCTTTTATCTCACCTTGTTTTGTGTGCGCATCCCGGGCGTATATCCGGGAAGCTTTTATGTGAAAAACTGAGAAAAGTGCTAATTTTGCCTTTAATATTAAATTTAAGTTGACTTCTGTCAATATTTTGGGTAAACGGATCCGGACCAGTGATTCGATGGTCCCGAAGGGTCCGTAGGAAAATATGGGCTTAGGCGTGTGTCCGAAATTTAATTCCGAGGTCCCAAGCCCGAGAAATGAATTTTTGAAAGAAATTATTTTACTGAAATTATATAAGTCTTTAGAAATTTGATCATGTTTGAAACTAATGGTATCGGGCCCGTATTTTGGTCTCGGAGCCCGGTACAGGTTTAATATAGTATTTAAGTGGTGCCTGTAAAATTTGGTAAGAAATGGAGATCATTTGACGTGATTCGGACCCGTAGTTGTGAAATTTGAACAATGAAAGTTTTGAGATTTTTCTTTGAATTCTATGCTAAGTTCGTTGTTTAAGTTGTTATTTTGGTGATTTGATCGTACGAGTAAGTCCATAGGATGTTTTTAAGGTGGTGTACATGTTTGGTTTTGAGCCCCGAGGGTTCGGGTGAGTTTCGGGTAGGTTCCAGGGTGTTTAGAATTGGAAAATCACTACTGGTGCACCAGTTCTCGTATGCCCGCACCTGCGAGCACAGGGCCGCAAGTGCGAGACTGCAGGTGCGGGTTTGGGAAGTGTGTTTAAGTTAGATCTTCATCCGATTTCATTTTCACTTCTTCGCAAAAATTGAAGACCAAGGGCGATTTTCTCAAGAGATTTTCATCCCAAATCATAGGTAAGTGTCCACTAACTAATTTCCTTCAACTTCCAAATGTTTTCATCAATTATCATCAAGAATCCTAGGGTTTTAAGGGTAGACAATTGGGGATTTGGGTAGAGTTAGGGCTTTTTGAATAATTGGTATTTCGACCTCGTTTTGAGGTCAGATTTCGAAACTAATTACATATTCGAGCTCGTTAGTGAACGGGTGATCGGGTTTTGGTCCGAACATTGAGTTTTGACCAAGCAGGCCCCGGGTCGATTTTTGACTTCTTAGGAAGAATGATAGAAAATTCATAATTAAGCATTGGGGTTGAATTATTTAGTATTTATTGATATTATTAAGCTAATTATGTCTAGATACAATTGAATTGGACGCAAATTCTAAGGGTAAAGCGGTAATTGAGGCTTGAGTTGGTCGTGGAATTCGAGGTAAGTGTTTATCTTAATCTTACCTTGAGGGAATAGGTGTTGTGTCCTATTTGCTATGTGTAAGTATCATGTTCAACTTATATGTGAGGTGACGAGTACCTATACGTTGGTGTCAAGTATGCCACTGAGTCGAATATTGTGATTTATGTGATTTTTCGTTAAGTAATACTTGAGTTTCACTTTATAGCTATCCATGTTGGTGGAAATTCCTTGATATTGAATTGTGTTGAGTATTGGTTTCAGTTGAAGATGTTTATGTGAAGTTATGCACTAGGTGAGATTGGTTATAGTTATTTTTTCCTTGCCGGAATGGTATTGATTCCACTGTGGCTCCCTAGCCGGGACATTATTATTTTAATTTTGTTTAATCTGTTAATTTCCTTGTTGGATTGTTGTCATTTGATGTGTTTGGGTGAGGAAGAGTGAGAAAGCACGAAGGGTGATGTCGTGCGTGAGATTGTGAGTGAATGTTAATGCACGAAGGGTGATGTCGTGCCAATATTATGATTGTAAAAGCACGAATGGTGATGTCGTGCTATGATATGAGTGATAATGCACGAAGGATAATGTCGTGCCATGATTATGTGATGTAAAAGCACGAAGGGTGATGCCATACTGAATATATTGATTCCGATGGCGAGGACGAGAGTAAAAGCACAAATAGTGATGTCGTGCACTTGTTTTGTATTACTATTTCTGTTGCTTAAATAGATATCTAATTTGTGCCTTATCTCGTTATTTCCATTATTTGATATTTCCTCCCCTCAGCATGTTCCCCTTTCCTTTATGCTTAGTTGCTTATTCCTAGTTGTATTATTTTCTCCGTATACTATTAAACTGCACAGGTTGAATTTGGTTGTCGTGTCCTAGCCTCATCACTACTTCGCCGAGGTTAGGCTCGACACTTACTCAGTACATGGGGTCGGTTGTACTGATGCTACACTCTGCACTTTTGTGTAGATCCTGGTAATGGACTCTTCGGACCTTAGATCAGGGTTGTTGCCTTCAGTCCAGCGGAGATTCCGAGGTAGTTCTGCAGACGTCCGCAGGCCTTGGTGTCCCCTCCTATTTCATTTCTATTCTTTTCTTGATTACTTCTGAGACAGATGTGTATTTGTATTTTGTTCAGATTTCTATTTGTAGTATTCATAGACAGTCCATGAGATTGTGACACCTATTCTGGGAGTTTTTTGGTTCTGGAATTAGCATTAGTATTACATCAAACTGATGAATCCTTTTATTGACGTATATTCTAAATTTCGTAATTTTATTATGAAGTTTGGTAAACTATTAGAGGTGAAGGAATAAGGTAATTAATCAGTAACGTTGGCTTGCCTAGCGGGATAAATGTTAGGCGCCATCACGTTCCCGGCGGTGGGAAATTTGGGTCGTGACATTAACCGAGAAAAGGATAGTGGGCCGAGGATCGGCCTCGTGTTATATCAGACCGAGATATGAAGGTGTGGTACCAAGCTTGGGATTCAAAGCACCGATCGAGATCGAGACCAATAAGGATCGAGACCAAACTGGATAGACATCGAGCAAGACCGAAGATAGCTTGCTAACAGAAAGCTGAGATATCCGCGATCAGGCGAGGATCGTGGTGGAAATCTCGGCACGAATCAAATCAAGAACAGTTATTCAGCCAATCATGAGATTTCCTTCCGTATTTAGAATTGTATCATAAGTAGAATTCATCTACTATATAAGGGGGTTTCTAATCATCTGTAATCATCTAATTCTAGAATAACAAAGCAATACTATACTCTTTTCTCTCTTAAACTCTCTTGCTCTTTAGTTCAGCTCATATTTCTTAAATATATTCTTAGCCGGTTCGAGGGCGATCTAGCTCGAGGGCCAAATCACATTTTTATATTGGTTTGCTTTATTTTCAGTCAATTAATAACATTAATTATCGTATTCATCAATTTGTGCTAGGTGAAATCACATATCCTTAAAACCACTTATAAATTTAATTGTTATCCGATTTTAAGGGTAAACAGTTTGGCACCCACCTTGGAGCTAAGGATAATAGTGATTGCTTGGTACTAATTCTCGGAACATACATTGGTTTATGCTTGTTCTTGTAAGTGTTTTTGATTTCGGGATCAGCATGTCGACTCTCAAACAGTACTCACACACACGGACAATGGCCTTGGTTTTCATGTGGAAAACGATAACATAGCAGCTCCAGGAATCGAAGTACTTCAAGCTTACCTCGAGGGAGTATCGCCTGCAGACCCCATCGACGTTATTTCCCATGTTGCTCTGAATGAAAATCTAGCATCGATCCCAAAATAGCGTCTACATAGATGCTCGATAAGCTGGTCAGAATGCATAGGGCGGCGAAGACAGCGGAGTCAGCCTTCGATTAATATTTGAAATGTTGCAGGCTCAACAAGCTTCCATAGCGCAACTCCAAAATCAGAACCACACACCAAGCAGGGCCGAACCCAAGCCCTCACTAAAAGTTGTTCGTAGGGCCGAACCAGTACCGGAGAGGTCAAACGTGAATGAGTTGGGGACTGACCCCGCTATTATGAAAATAATGGAGGAGCTCAAGTGACGAATTGAATCGGGGGAGAAAAAGATTGAAGAAAATGACAATAAGGAAGAAATGTATAACTCCCGATTTGATCAAATTCCGGGGATACCACCCAATCTGAAGGGTTTGTTATGGTGTAATTTAACTTCTACGAAAAAATGTTCTCCGAGACATACTCTTTTTCCCCCACCTGAGTTTTGTCCCGATTGGGTTTTCTTGCGAAGGTTTTTAATGAGGCGACAAGGAGGACATTCAAGCTAAAGTACGAACAGGTGAGGACACAAGTCGATCAGTTCATTGCCCGACCTCTCAATACTTCTCCATGTCGACCAATGTTGGGCCTAGATAGACTGATAGAATGGGACTGGATTACCATCCCAGAAAATGTGTAAATTCCTCCAATAGCACACAAGTACACGAAGTTCGTCCATGTTTTTGCCAAAATAGCGCTGCATCAAGTAAGAAAAACTCACATTCTACCTGGGCATCACCATGGATACACTTCTCATACAAATCCCCTAGAACATCGGGATAAGAAGAACTGTGAGAGGAGGACGGCTGAGCCAACAACTACGCTTTCTCGGCCTCGAGAGCGGCGATTTGATCATCAAAGTTTAAGACCTCTTTCTCCAACCCCTAATTCACTTATCAAGCCGTGCTTCCCTGAGCATGGCCATCCCATATCATTCACCCGCTCGGACTGGAGGACGCACATTACATCCTCCAACGCCTCCACCTTTTCTAAACCCGCTACCCAAGCCACCTCGTCCTTCTCCAATACCGCCGTCTTCTCGATGACTTCATCACTCAAAGCGTCAGTCCTGGTCGAACACTGCTCAAACTCGGCCGCAGAGATTCCACGTGGGTCTGAAGGTCTGCCCACTCAGCCTCAACTCCCTTGCTCACTTCGAGCTCTTTCTCTATATCTCTAAGCGCCCCCTAGAGCTCGCTTCATTTACCGATGACTCTCATAAGCTCATCGTCTTTCTTCTTAAGCTCATCTCTACTAGCTTGGATGTTACCACTCACACCGAACTGCCTGTAGATCTCGTGGTACTTGACGTGGTACTCGCGGTTCTTCCTTTCCATTTTCTTTAAAATGGCTTTCCGCCTCTCCTCTCGGCGGCCACTCTCGATCTGAAAAAAATAATGGTCTAAAGGAAAAGGAGAAAGCAGAATAGGAAGAAAGTCAGTAAAACTAAAACTAAAAAAGGAAAAATGCAAGGTATAGTAATTAGGAAGATAGGAGACTTATCCTCAGGGCGAGGCCTGTTATGCCCGACAACATGGCGTCATCGGTGAATGTCTCTAAGGTCCTACCCTCCGCATTAGAACAAAGAGGAACCAAGGAGGGGACCATGTCCTCCGTGTTTACCAGAAAGTCATGATCCAGGGGGACGACGATTGTACGAGTGGATCCCTCTAACTTCACCTCCACCCGAGTGAATCCCTCACTCAACATACGCACCTCTTCGGGTTCGACGTCAGAACCAATTTCATATCCATCCTCAGTAATGTCCTTCCCTCTCTCCTCAACCGATGAAGAAATGCCAACCTGTCCTGAGGATGACTGGTCATTTCTCGGCACAGCATCCGCAACCTCAGATAAACTTCTTACTTCAACCGCAATATCGGCAAAGGAACATCTCCCACGACTCCCGTAGACAGCTGAGCTACAGTTGGTAGGTTCACATCGCTCTCCGACGCAGCCAGGGACAGCTCATGGTCGCCCCTCGTGGATTCCTCGGCTCTAACTGTCTCGCCGCCGACATCCACCCTCCTCTTCTTGAGCAGAACCCAATTCCTCCTCGCCCGACGGCAACTCATCTACTAATGTAGCGCAGGAGGAACCCGAGTTTGTTCTGTTAGGGCCGCCGACGGTCGACTAGTTCTATGCAATGTCGGGGGCTAAGAAGAAGTTGTCGTCTGAGCAGACTTATCTGCAGCAGCAGCAAGTGAAGATCCCGTCATAGCACTCGATTGATGAAATGTGGGAGTAGGATCCCTCTCCCTCCTCGAAGCTCTCCGACCTAATGACAAAAGCAGAGTTAAGTCAACCCCATGATAAAAAAAAAGGACGACCTGAAGACCGAAGCAACAAAAATTCAAGCAAACGACTCACTGGTCGTGGAGGGCTTGGACCCAAACTTCTTGTGGAACGTCGACTATTCACAGATCCCCACCGTATAGGGAAAGACATGACTTACTCAGTCGTGATGTCTGCAACCAACGGAGGAGATTCTTTCTCGGCTGAACAAGGAAAAAATGGAACGATTAAGCTACTACTGAAATAAATGAAATAAACATTCAACGGAGGTACTTACGGGCATAGTTCCATGCCTCAGAAATCCATTAAGATATGTCACTACATCCTCGGTGTTGATGTAGAAAAAGTTGAACCAGAACCGACGATTGGCCTTATCGTCCATCTTCACTGCCAAACCCTCCCTTCCACGGTGACGAAGGTGTAACATCGTCCACCTATGGAAACTTGGCGCGAAGAAGTGCATTAGATGGCGAATAGAAATTCCACGGCTGGCCAGTTCTGCGTACTTCGTCAACATAAGGATGAACTTGTAGATGTAAGTACCTAGGCTAGGTAGACGTCGTAATAGCGACAGAATTCCTCCTCAAATGGGAGAAGGGGAAAAGAATAGCCCATGTAGAACGGGTACGTATATAATACACAATATCCAGGGCGGTGAATCTGTACCAGGTCGCGGCCGGGCGGGACCAGGCTAATGTGGGCCGAGATTTCAAACTTGGACCTAACGTAAGCAAGGGAAGCCACATCCATTTCAGATTCTACTGGCTCAGGATCGTCCGCGAGTCGGTTTGAGAAGTATGACCTAGATTTGTCACTAAGAGGAATTATATAATCTACAATGGGGAAGCTTTCATCTTCTGCAACAATGGAAGCCCCATCGTCATGAGAGGGCATTCTCACTGCTTGTGGAATCGGGTCATAGGTCCCTCCAGAACTGGAAGATATATTAACGACCTTTGGTTGTTTATAACCGCATAAAGTACAAACACAGAGGAGTTAAGAGTACCAAAAATCGCTAAAACCAGAAAAAACAGGGATGTAAAGGTGGAAACAACGGAAGCAAGAACACAAGAAGAAAAAGAAAGAAAGATATAGAGGGTTGAAAACCTGAAAACACAAAGGATCAAATAAAGGGTTTTCAATCCCTATTTATAAAAAAACTCATGCACCGTAATCGAAAAAACAATCGTCGATGCAAAAATATCGAAATGGCAGAGGTGCAGGAAGCGATGTGACGCATCAGGAAAATGCGTAATAATGACGCATGATGTCATGACTTCATTCTGGACCAACATGACGATAAGTTATGGCTCACAAAGCTCCATGTTATCACCTCAGCCGTGGTTGTTACTACTCGACCTGCCCACTTGAATTTCTCAATTATCACTAGCGAAGTTGTTGTTGTTGTTGAAGTCCACCCACCGAGGTCGTCCGAGAGACGACCTCGATAAGCGGAGGGACTAACTGTATGGATCAAAATCTGACTAAGAAAATTCAGCATGAAAAGGTATTATCAGAAGTAATTTGGTTGAGGTTGACCAGTGATTAATGGAACTTACCGCCGAGTGGTCGATTACAGCCGAGGTCAAGTGTTACTAGCAACAGTAACGGCTAACTTTGTAATAGGATCTTTAGCGAGAATATTCTATTGAATATTATTTGTACTTGTACTTTTAGGATTGTTTAGGGGTATGTCTCATATCAATAGAAAGAAAGATAAGGTGAAAAGATGGAGATTCTTTGGAAAGATTTCTCTTGAAAAGCAGACTCTCGAGATAAATACAAAGATCACCTTTCTAAAGAGATTCAACTTTTTGGATTATTCTATATCATTCCCATCAGATCCGAAAAACCTTCAATATTCTCATAGTTACTTGTTTAAATTCATCATTGGCAGAAAGAAGGATCATTCACCTTATTCAATATTAGATGAATCATTCTCTTTATTTACATTTAGTGTCATTTATTGTTATTTGATGCTTGATATCTCCATCACATTATTGAATTGAAACATTAAATGCACATTGCATTAAATTTGTCCCGACACTGTTCTACATGATCCACGTAAATTAATTATAGATTTGAAGTTATTATCTTTAACTAGGTTTACCCTTTCAAATATTAAATTAATTAGTTAAACCAAAGGTTCACATTCTTAGGTCAAACAAGAACTAAATGGGAGGAGAACACAAAGAAATCAAATAAAAACAGTCCAAAGCTAAAATCCACAAAATACACACCCAAAAATTATAGAAATGGCGCATGCTGGCCACTTTTTGATCGTTTTTTAATGTTTGTCAATCATTTCAAATATAGTTAATATTAATTATTCATAGACCTTTTATCCTTATCTTTTTCATTTGAATGTTTGAAAAACTAATGACTTCTTTGTTGAGAAGAGCTCTAAGATAGGAAATAATGTATCTTTAAATGTGAGTTATCTGTTACTATTTTGTAATTCGTAACGTATGCACATGATTCTTCTTTTTCTTTTTTTTTTTTGTATTCTTATCTATTACTTTGAATTCTTTAGAAAATTGAATTCTGGTTCACATCTTATTCTAATCGTAATCTAAATATAGAAGATGTCTTTACATAACATTACGCAAGGGTCAAATTTAATTATGCAAAATGGTATTAGCATTAGAAGCTCAACACTAATGCCATTTGATTGCAACTAATAACCAAAGGTATATAAGTACGATTTCGCATAATTCAAGGACAACGATTGATTCTTTGCTCTTTAATATTTGATTTTCTTCAAATCTCTACCATAAATAAAAGTTTTGTTGCATAAACTGGTTGTACGTCGTGCTTTATTGGGGTTTATTTGAAAAATAGGACGTGAGCTTATAATATAAGTTTCAATCCCTTAACTAATGCACAAATCTTTCTTTCTCTTTTGGTAATCACAGCTAATATTATTCTCAAAAAAATTATGAACATACAGTTTTCTGTCAGTCGTGCAAAATTCTCAAATAAAACCAGATCTACAACTCAAATCTCAACTAATCATACAACATCAACATCAGCATCTCCTTTCAGCAAATATTCAGACATAAATTAACTATCAAATATACTTTGAAAGTTTAGATACATATATTTAAGTCGGAAATATAGAGACATAAAAGACTATAATAAAAAATCAACATATCCATAAGTATAACGACCCGGTCCGTCCTTACGTAAAATCCTACATTATAATTACTATTCTTGACCGGTCATAGGTTGGTTATACTGTTATTGATGTGTTAGAGTTGGTAGGCTTGAAATCAAAATGGTTGTAGTGAGAGTTTAGCCACTTAGTCCTTAAAAATAACATGAAAAGTCAAATGAGAGTTGACTTATTAGTAAACGACCTCGGAATGCAGAATCTATAACTCGAATAGCTTCGTTAGGTGATTTGGGACTTAGGAGTGTGTCTGAAATAATTTTATGAGGTCCGGTGTAGAATTAGGCTTGAGGCAAAAGTTAGTTTTTGGCGATTTTTGGTCTCCAGTGAAAAATAGGCTATCGGGGTCGGAATGGAACTCCGGAATTTAGAACAGGTTTGTAATGTCATTTTGGATGTGTCTGCAAAATTTCAGGTCAATCGGAGTTGTTTTGGATAGTTTCGGCATCGTTGGTGGATTTTAGAAATTTCAAAGTTCATAGGCTTGAATCCGATGTAAAGGTGTTTTGATGGTAGTTTTTGTGTTTTGAGTGTACAACTAAGTTTGAATGATGTTAGGGGATATGTTGATAACTTTGGTTGGGTTCCCGAGGGGCTCGAGATTGATTTCGGGTGATTAACGGGCATTATGGGACTGAAAAACACTACTGTTTCTGGTGTTTGCACAGCTGAAGGTTGTTCACTGCGATCGCGTAGGTAGGCGTGCGATCGCGTAAGGTTAAAATGGACCAGGCTGAATTTGTTCAGTGCGATCGCAGAATACGGGCCGCAATAGCATAGCTTTGGAGGTCAAATCAGTGCGATCGCGTGGGGTTCATCGCGATCGCGTAGAGGAAAATCAGGCGCGTGGGGAGTGAGGTCAATTGGTCTTCGCGATCGCGTGCATTGGGTTGCGATCGTGTGAGGTTGGAATGCTGCGAACCGCGATTGCATGGCTACGTATGCGATCTCAGAGAGGAAACCACAGTGCATATTGAAATAAACCCTTCCGCGACTTAAACCTTATTTTACACCATTGTTGGGCGGGAGAGAGCTTTTTGAACGAATTTTGAAGGAGAAAATCAGTTGGTTGCTTAGAGGTAAGTAATTTGATTATTAAAACTTATTTATGGGTGATTATAGACCACAATCGCAGCGTTTAATTCATGAAAAACAGTAGAAAAATAGAATTTTGGGGCTTGGGAATAAGAAACCTTTAGGGGTCGATTTCAGGAGTCAAACGGACTCCGATTTTGGTGTTCTTTATATGTACGAAATCGTGGGAGGATGAAGAGCACTTTTCTGTAAAATTTTCTGTGTTTCAGTACGTGGGCCCGGATTTCGGGTTGACTAAATTCGGGTTTTTGAGCTAAATTGATATTTTTCGATTGGGATTCACACCTTAAGCATAATTTGATGATAAAAATCTGAACTTGGTAGATTTGGAGCACTTAGAGGCCGGATTTAGAGGCAAAGGCACCGTAGAATAGTTTTTAGCCGGTTTTGAGGTAAGTAACGTTTCCAAACTTGGTTCTGAGGGTTCGAAACCCCGAGCTAAAATCTCAATATCGGCACGACATTAACCTTCGTCTTTTTTAATATAAATCATGGCACGGAATCACCCTTCGTGCTTTACACTCTTCCTCACCCAATAATAACCAGAACAACAATTTGGCAAGGAAGAACAAAAATACAAACCATAATTTACAACATCCCGGCAAGGGAACAATAACAGAAATATCATCGTCTCGGCAAGGGACCCAGCTATAACCAATCTCACTGAACGTACAACATAACCAAATTAATCCTTAACCGAACAACTAATCAACAGTGTTCACAACCCAGTGTTTCCAACAATTGAATAATCTCCAAAATAGAAGCTACTTCATAATACAGTGGATATCGAAGAAAAATACGTATACCATAAGATATGACTCACGGGCATGCTTGACAACAAGGTATAGGTACTCGTCACCTCACCTATACATTGAACATGATAATAATATGTAGCACATATGACTCAAAACCTATTCCCTCAAGCTAGGGTTAGGCTAAACAGTTATCTTGATTCCAAGAATTCAAATCAAGCCTCTAACACTGCTTTCCCTCTCGAATCCAACTCCGAAATGATAGTATCTAGACATAATCGACTCAACAATATCAATAATGACTCAATAATCCAATCCCAAAGCCTAGAATTGCATTTCCCATCATTCTTTCAACATACCAAAATTCGACCCCGGGCCCGCTTGGTCCAAACTCTAGGTTCGGACCAAAACTCGATCATCCATTCCCCCACGAACCCGAATATACAATTTGTTTCGAAATACGACCCCTAAACGAGGTTAAACTCCCCAAAATTCCAAAAGCCCTAACTCTACCCAAAACCCCCAATCTCTACCTTTTAACCCATGATTTTAGGCCTAGAATCTGATAATAGTTGATGAAAATGAAAGAAGACGGAGTTAAGAACACTTACCTATGAAGTTATGGAGGAAAAGTCTCCCAAGAATCGCCCAAGAAGAGTGGAGAAAAAGAAAATGGTGAAAGATGTCAAAATCCCGTAATGGACATTCTGTTTTTGAGCATTTAAATAACTTGGCGAAATTGGCTACCGAGATCGCGCCACGTGCCCTGCGATCGCAGAGGGTACTGGTCTTGGACTTACGCGATCGCGAATTGAAGGCTGTGATCGCAAAGATACCAGACGTGAACCCACTAGATCACAGACCGATTGATGCGATCGCAGAAGGGATAATAACCATGCCCCTCCCCAGCTCTCCTATACTCTATGCGATCGCAGACAGCTAAACTGACCTCCCCCTCACTTAAAGCTATGCGATCGCAACTAACCCTACACGATCGCATAGAACAAAGCATCAGACACCAGCAACAACCCATTTACACCAGATTTTTTCTAAGTTTAGCACCCCGACACCTACCCGAAACTCACCCGAGCCCTCGGGGCTCAAAAGAAAATATACACACGATCTCAAAATCATCCTACAAATTTATTCGAGTAATTAAACCACTAAAATAACATCAAAAACAATGAATTAAACTTAAAAATTCATAGAATTTTCTCAAACTTCATAAACTTCTAAATTCTCCAATTTTGATCCGAAACATGTCAAACCAAGTCCATTTCTTTCCAAATTTTACAGATAACTCACATAACACATATTGAACCTGTTTCAGGCTCCGGAACCAATATACGGGCTCGGTAACACATATTTCACGTTTAAGTTCATTTTCAAAAGTCTTTCTTATTTTCAGAAAATAATTTTCTTTAAAAATTCATTTCTCGGGCTTGGGACCTCGAATTCGATTCTGGGAATACGCCCAGGTCCCATATTTTCCTACGGACCCTCCGGGACCAACATATCACGGGTCCGGGTCTGTTTACCAAAAACGTTGACCAAAGTCAATTTTATTCCATTAATTAATATAAATTCAATTGTTCAACACATTTCCACATATAGACTTCCCGGCTACGCGCTCGGGTTGTGCATGCACATAGAGGTGAGATTAACGGAGGCTTTCGGGGCCTCGGAACACAGCTTTTGCTAAATTAACACAAGAAGACCTTTTGGGTCATCACAATCTCCACCTATAAAACAACTGTTCGTCCTCGAACGAACATAGAAAAGTACTTGAATCGGGGAAAAGGTGGGGATAACGGCTCCGCATATCGGGCTCGGACTGCCAAGTAGCTGCCTCAAAATGCTGAACTCTCCACTGAACACGAACCGAAGGATAACTCTTCGATCTCAACTATCGCACCGGCCGGTCTAATATGGCTACCGGCTCCTCCTTATAAGACAAATGCTTTTCCAACTAGACCACCACTGAAGTCAAGTACATGAGATGGGTCCGCAATATAGCTTTGGAGCATAGACACATGAAATACCGGATGCACGACTGACAAAATAGGTGGCAAGGCAAGTCTATAGGCCACCTCTCCTACCTTGTCCAGAATCTCAAATGGACCAATATACCTAAGGCTCAACTTGCCCTTCTTTCCGTATCTCATCACGCCCTTCATGGGCGACACCCGAAGAAATACCCGGTCGCCTATCATAAATGCCAATTCTCGAACTCTGCGATCCGTATAACTCTTCTGCCTGGACTGAGTTGTACGAAGTTTATCCTGGATGATCTTCACCTTGTCCAAGGCATCTTGGACTAACTCAGACCCCAACAATCTAGCCTCTCCCGGCTCAAACCATCCGACTGGAGACCGACACCGTATACCATATAACGCCTCATACGGAGCCATCTAACTGCTCGACTGATAGCTGTTGTTGTAGGAAAACTCAGCTAAAGGCAAGAACTGGTCCCATGAAACACCAAAGTCAATGACACAAGCTCGCAACATATCCTCCAAAATCTGAATAGTACGCTCGGACTGCTTGTCTGTCTGAGGATGAAATGCTGTGCTCAAATTAATCTGGGTGCCCAACTCTCGCTGAAATACTCTCTAGAAATAATAGGTAAACTGAGTGCCTCGGTCTGATATAATGGATATGGGCACACCATGCAGTCTAACAATCTCTCTCATATAGATCCTTGCCAACTTCTCTACTGAATACGAAACTGATACTGGAATGAAGTGCGCTGACTTGGTTAGCCTATCCACAACTACCCATACTACATCAAACATCCTCTGAGTCTGTAGGAGTCAAACTACAAAGTCCATGGTGATGCGCTCCCACTTCCACTCGGGAAGCTGAATCTCCTACATCAATCCAACGGGTCTCTGGTGCTCGTACTTAACTTGCTGACATTTCAAACATCGAGCTACATAAGCTACAATATCCTTCTTCATCCTCTGCCACCAATAATGCTGCCGCGAGTCCTGGTACATCTTTGCGGCGCCTGGATGAATAGAATACCGGGAACTATGGGCCTCCTAAAGTATCAACTCACGAATACCATCAACATCAGGTACACAAATCCGACCCTGCATCCTCAAAACTCCCTCAACATCAACCATAACCTTCTTGGCATCTCCGTGCCTGACTCTATGTCTAAGAACACATAAATGGTGATCATCATACTGCCTGGCCTGAATACATTCATACAAAGAAGAACGGGCTACGGTATGGGCCAAAACACTGCCAGTCTCAGAAACCTCCAATCTCACAAATTGGTTGGCTAAAGTCTTGACATCCAAAGCAAGAGGTCGCTCTCTGACTGATAAATAGGCAAGACTACCAATACTGGCTGACTTCCGGCTCAAAAAGCATCGGCCACCATATTGGCCTTCCCCGGATGATAAAGAATGGTAATATCATAATCCTTCAACAACTCTAACCATCTCCTCTGTCTCATGTTCAACTCCTTCTATTTAAACAGATACTGTAAGCTCTTATGATCCGTGAACACCTCACATGGCACACCATACAAATAATGCCTCCAAATCTTCAATGCATGTATAATAGCTGCTAACTCCAAGTCATGAACTGGGTAGATCTTCTCATGAACCTTCAAATGACGAGAAGCATAGGCTATAACCTTGCCATCCTACATCAACACTGCACCAAGCCTAACCCGTGAAGCATCACAATACGCGGTGTACGATCCTGAACCTGTGGGTAAAACTAACATTGGCGTCGTGGTCAAGGCTGTCTTGAGCTTCTGAAAGCTCGCCTCACACTCATCAGACCACCTGAACTGAGCACTCTTCTGAGTCAACCCGGTCATCGAGGCTGCATTGGATGAAAAGCCCTCTACAAACCGGCGATAATAACCTGCTAAGCCCAAGAAACTCTGAATCTCTGTAGCTGAGGTGGGTCTAGGCCAATCTCTGACTGCTGAAATCTTCTTGGGATCCTCTTGAACACCCTCTGACGATACCACAAGGCCTAGAAATACAACTGAACTCAACCAAAACTCACACTTGGAGAATTTGGCATACAACTGACTATCCCTCAGAGTCTGGAGGACGACTCTAAGGTGTTGCTCATGCTCCTCTCTGCTGCTAGAGTATATTAATATATAATCAAAGAAAACAATAACGAACGAGTCCAAATAAGACATGAACACTCGCTGCATCAACTCCATGAAAGCAGCGGGGGAATTTGTCAGCCTAAATGACATTACCAAGAACTCATAATGCCCAAAATGAGTGCGCAAGGCTGTCTTAGGGACATCAGACGCCCTAATCCTCAGCTGATGGTAACCAGATCTCATGTCAATCTTGGAAAACACTGAAGCACCCTGAAGCTGGTGAAATAGATCATCAAATCCTTGGAAAAGGATACTTGTTCTTAATAGTAACCTTATTCAACTGCCGGTAGTCAATACACATCCTCATCGAGCCATCTTTCTTCTTGACAAACAATACTGGAGCACCTCAAGGAGAAACACTAGGCCTAATGAAGCCTTTATCCAAAAAATCCTAGAACTGATCTTTCAACTCCTTGAACTCTTGCGGGGCCATACGATACGGAGGAGTAGAAATAAGCTGGGTGACCTGAGCTAACTCAATAAAAAAATCAATATCCCTGTCGGGTGGCATACCCGGCAGGTCAGTAGGGAATACCTCTCGAAACTCATGAACCACGGGCACAGACTCCAGGGAAGGAACCTCGGCCCTAGAATCGCGAACATAGGCCAGATAGGCCAAACAACCCTTCACGACCATGCGCCGAGCCTTCATATAAGAAATAACTCTACCGAAAGAATGACTAGGAGTCCTCCTTCACTCCAAACGAGGCACCCCTGGCAAATCCAAAGTCAATGTCTTGGCATGACAGTCCAGAATAGCATAATAGGGGGATAACCAATCCATCCCCAATATAACATCGAAGTCAACCATAGCAAGAAGAAAAAGATCAACCTGGGTCTCCAGACCACCAATGACTACTAAGCAAGCACGGTAGACTCGATCTACCACTATAGAATCACCCACCGGTGTAGACATATGCACAACAGTACTCAAGGAATCACAGGGCATACTCAAATAAGGGGTAAGATATGAAGACACATAGGAGAAAGTAGATCCTGGATCTAATAAAACCGAAGCATCTCTGCTGCAAACTGAAACCATACCTGTAATAACTGCATCAGAGGCCGCAGCCTGGGGCCTGGCAGGAATGGCATAGCACCGGGGCGGAGCCCCTCCGATCTGAACATCTCTGGGTCGACCTACTACGGGCTGAGCTCTACCTCTCGGTCCTCCACCTCTATGAGTCTGACCTCCACCTCTGGTACCTCGACATCCACCCTTAGCTGGCTAAGGGGGTGGGGGTGCACCTGGTGAGGGAATCATAGTACGAGAACCCTGATGCTGAGAGCTACCAGAAGCTCGGGCGAAATACCTAGAAATGTTCCCTGGATCACCACAAGAGTAACAAGCCCTCTGCTGCTGAGGCTACTGGCCCTGAAATTATCCATGTCGACCAGAATAACCACCCTGGAAGCTCTGAAGCGGCGGTGCACTGATAGGAGCTAATGGTGCACTGCGGGATACCTGAAGCGCCAACTGGAATGGCCTAGGAGGATGACCTCTGCCAAAGGAATCTCTGCCTCCAGATGAAGCACCACTAAAATGACCGGAATAACGAGGTCTCTTGTCAGACCCCTAACCACTGCCCTGTGATAAGACCATCTCAATACGCCTGGCCACATAGGCCGCCTCCTGGAATGAAATATCACTACCTGTCTCTCTGGCCATCTAGAGTCTAATATGCTGAGCTAGAGCCTCAATAAACCTCCTCACCCTCTCACGATCAGTGGGGAGTATCATGATAGCATGTCGGGCCAAAGTAATGATCCTGGTCTCACACTGTGTAACAGTCATAGATCCCTGCTGGAGGCACTCAAACTGCCTCCGAAGACCCTCCCTCTGAGTAACTGGTAGAAACTTCTCCAAGAATAAATCGGAGAACTAAGCCCAAGTCAATGGTGAAGGTCCAACTGGCCTGGCCAAGCAATAGTCTCTCCACCAAGTCTTGGCGGTACCAGAAAGACGAAATGTAGCAAAATCAATTCCATTGGACTCTACAATGCCCATGTTCCGAAGAACGTCACAGCAACTGTCCAAGAAATCCTAGGGATCCTCTAATGTTGCACCAGTAAATGTAGTAGAAAATAGCTTGGTGAACCGATCCAACCTCCACAAAGCATCGGCAGACATGGCTGCCCCCTCAACTGCCTGCGCCACAAAACCCGGTTGAGTTGCTCCAGCTGTCTGAGGTGATGGAGTCTGGAACTGAGGAGCTAGCTACTCTGGTGTGCGGGTAGCAGGAGTCTGGGTCCCTCCCTCAGCCTGAGAGACGGCTGGTGCAGTAGGAAGAAGACTAGCCTGGTCCACACTCTCACTTAAGGGCCACTAAACGGACCGGATCGTCCTAAAGAACCGGGGTGGCAATGAACCCCTCCGGGACCTTAGCTGGTCCAACTGGAACTGCCTGAGCAGGGACCTCACCAGAAAAGTCTACCTGTGGGTCCTCCGCTGGTGCTGCTGCTCTAGGCTGAGCCCTGGCTCTGCCTCGGCCTCTAGCACGACCTCGGCATCAGCCCCTCGCAGGAGCTGCAATAGGAGGATCGGGCTGCTGATCTGTAAATGAGGAAGCACGCGTTCTCGCCATCTGCGACATAATAGAATGGAAAACCAGTTAGCATTTAGAATTAAAACTGCACGGCATAGAAGAAGAAATGTGAAGTTATTCCTAACCTTGCAACCTCTATGGGATAAGTACAGACGTCTCCATAACGACCCGTTAGACTCTACAATCTTGTCCGTGAATTGTGAGACCTAAGCAACCTAGCGCTCTGATACCAACTTGTCACGACCCGAAATCCCACCTTCATGCCGTGATGGCGTCTAACAATGAACTCGCTAGACAAGACACTGTTACTAGTTATTCCGATTTATTCCTTTGATGTTTAGCATTCTTAAAAGTGACATATAAGAACAATAGATATGAGAAAGCGGAAGGTAAGAAATTCAACATCTTAAATAATAATTCGTACAAAAATTTCCTTAAACATACTCTCAAGACTGGTGTAACAAACTCACGAACAGTCTAAGATTTTTGTTAAAAACAATGTCTGTACAAAACAATACAACTGTCTCGAAAGTACAAGAGAAGACATAAATAAAAAGGAATGAGAGAGGAGGTGACGCCAAGGCCTGCGGACGGCTGCAGGACTACCTCAGTGTCGCCTGTAGACTGAAGGACACTCCCTCAATCACTGTCCACCAGGTCCAGTACCATAATCTGCACAACATAAAGAAGCGCAGGTGTAGCATCAGTACAACCGACCTCATGTACTGAGTAAGTGTCGAGCCTAACCTCGGCGAAGTAGTGACGAGGCTAGGACACGACAATAATAAACACCTGTGCAATTCAATAATATATAATAGAAATAACGGCAGGAAGTAAACAGTTAAGTACAAATACGGGAAGAACATGCCAGGGTACAAAGGGGAAAAACACTTATTGAGTAACAGAACATGGCAACCATTAACAACAGAGAACAAACAAGTGCACGGCATCACCCTTCATGCTTTACTCTCATTCTCGCCAAAACAAGTGCACGACATCACTGTTCGTGCTTTACTCTCATTCTCACCAAAACAAGTGCACGACATCACCCTCCGTGCTTTTACCTCACAATATCATGGCACGACATTATCCTTCGTGCATTATCTTTCATATCATGGCACGATATCACCCTTCGTGCTTTTAAAATAACAATATCGGCACGGCATTAACCTTCGTGCTTTTAAATATAAATCATGGAACGGCATCACCTTTCGTGCTTTACACTCTTCCTCACCCAAAAATAACCAGAACAACAATTTGGCAAGGAAGAACCACAATACAAACCATAATTTACAACATCTCGGCAAGGGAACAATAACAGAAATATCACCAACCCGACAAGGGACCCAGCTATAACCAATCTCACTGAACGTACAACATAACAAAAATAATCCTCAGCCGAACAACTAATCAATAGTGTTCACAACCCAGTATTTCCAATAATTGAATAATCTCCAAAATAGAAGCTACTTCATAATATAGTGCATATCGAAGAAAAACACATATACCATAAGATATGACTCATGGGCATGCTTGACAACAAGGTATAGGTACTCGTTACCTCACCTATACATTGAACATGATAATAACACGTACCACATATGACTCAACACCTATTCCCTCAAGCTAGGGTTAGGCCAAACACTTACCTCGATTCCAAGAATCCAAACAAATCCTCTAGCACTGCTTTCCCTCTCGAATCCAACTCCGGAACGATAGTATCTAGACATAACCGACTCAAAAATATCAATAATGACTCAATAAACCAATCCCATAGCTTAAATATGCATTTCCCATCATTCTTCCAAAAATACCAAAATACGACCCCGGGCCTGCTTGGTCCAAACTCGAGGTTCGGACCAAAACCCGATCACCCATTCCCCCCACGAACCTGAATATACAATTTGTTTTGAAATCCGTCCCTAAACGAGGTTAAACTCCCCAAAATTCCAAAAGCCCTAACTCTACCCAAAACCCCCAATTTCTACCTTTTAACCCATGATTTTAGGCCTAGATTCTAATAATAGTTGATTAAAATGAAAGAAGAAGGAACTAAGAACACTTACCTATGAAGTTATGGAAGAAAAGTCTCCCAAGAAGAGTGGAGAAGAAGAAAATGGTGAAAGATGACAAAATCCCGTAATGGGTATTCTGTTTTTGAGCATTTAAATAACTGGACGAAATTGGCTACCGCGATCGTGACAAGTGCCCTGCGATCGCAGAGGGTACTGGTCTTGGACTTACGCGATCGTGAATTGACGTCTGCGATCTCAGAGAAACCGGACGTGAACCCACGCGATCGCGGACCGATTCATACGATCGCATAAGGGAAAATAGCCAGCCCCCTCCCCAGCTCTCATATACTCTATGCGATCGCGGACAGCTCTATGCGATCACATAGAGGAAACTGAACTCCCCCTCACTTAAAGTTATGCAATCGCAGCTAACCCTACACGATAGCATCAGACACCAGCAACAGCGTACTTACACCAGATTTTTCCTAAGTTTAGCACCCCGACACCTACCGGAAACTCACCCGAGCCCTCGGGGCTCAAAACCAAATATACACACGACCTCAAAATCATCCCACGAACTTATTCGAGTAATTAAACCACTAAAATAACATCAAAAAATTGAATTAAACTCAAAAATCCATAGAATTTTCTCAAACTTCATAAACTTCTAAATTCTCCAATTTTGGTCCGAAACACGTCAAACCATGTCCGTTTATTTCCAAATTTTACAGATAACTCACATAACACATATTGAACCTGTTCCGCGCTCCGGAACTAATATACGGTCTCGGTAACACAGATTTCACATCAAAGTTCATTTTCAAAAGTCTTTTTTATTTTCAGAAAATAATTTTTTTAAAATTTCATTTCTCAGGCTTGGGACCTCAGAGTTCGATTTTGGGCATACGCCCAGGTCCCATATTTTCCTACAAACCCTCCGGGACCGTCAAATCACGGGTACGGATCAATTTACAAAAAACGTTGACCAATGTCAACTTTATTCCATTAATTATCATAAATTCAACTATTCAACACATTTCTACATATAGACTTCCCGAATACACGCTCGGGATGTGCACGCACATTGAGGTGAGACTAACGGAGGCATTTGGGGCCTCGGAACATAGTTTTTGCAAAATTAACATCATGATGACCTTTTGGGTCATCACACGGTCGTTCCGTGAGATTAGCCCCATTTTCCCTGTTTGTGATTTGTCACGTGTTGTTTAGCCTACGTCTGATGTGTGGGGTCGATTGGTTTGGGTTCGGAGTGGACGTGGTGAGAAATGGGACACTTAGTCTCTTAAGTTGGCTTTATAGTTAGAATAGTCAATCGGAAGTTGACTATTAGGTACACGACCTCAGAATATGGATTTTAGGGCTTCGATAGCCTCGTTAGGTGATTTGGGACTTAAGAGTGTAATCAGAATGTGGTTTGGAGGTCCGGAGTAGAATTAGGCTTGAATTGGCGAAATTGAGTTTTGGTAATTTTTGGTCAGCATCGGAAAATTAGCTATCGGGGTCCGAATGGAATTCTGAAAGTTGGAACAGGTTCGTGGCGTCATTTTGGATGAGTGTGCAAATTTTCAGGTCATTCGGACGAATTTTGGGTAGTTTCGGAATCCTTGGTGAATTTCAGAAGTTTAGGAATCCTTAGGCTTGAATCATGGATTAAATTGGTGTTTTGATGATATATTAAGTGTTCCAAGGGTTCGACCAAGTTCGAGCGATGTTATATAAGGTATTTGTATTTTTAGTTAGGGCCCCGAGGGGCTCGGAATGATTTCGGATGTCCGTCGAAGAGTTTGAAAGTTTGAAATTCCGCTGGTGTGTTGATGTTCTGGTGTTCCGCACCTGCGGAAGGGTGGCCGCAGGTGCAGTTCGGTCATCGTAGGTGCGGAGGTTTGCTGGCTGGGGTTGCATCACAGGTGCGGAAGGTGAGTCGCACCTGCGAGTCCGCAGGTGCGGTGGATGAGTCGTAGGTGCGAGGTTTGGACCCTTAAGTGATTTTGCGCATGTGCGCACCTGGGACCGCAGGTACGGGTCCGCAGGTGCGATAAAATAGCCGCAGGTGTGTCACGACCAGAAATCCCACCTTCAGGTCGTGATGGTACCTAATGTTGCACCCGCTAGGCAAGCCAACGTGTTAACTGAAATTATTTATTAGCATGTCAAAATAACAGACACTGACTAGATAATTGAAATAAGGTGCGGAAGCATCAACATAATTCTAAATAACAATAGCTAAACACGCAGATATCCCTTTAAGTACAACCCAGAAGTGGAGTCACAACCTCACGAACCAAACTAAGATTTGACTAAAAATAACAGTCTGAAAATAAAGTGATGTATCTGTCTGGAAAACACATAAATGACAGAATGAAAGATAGATAGTGACGCCGAGATCCACGAACGCCATGCGGAACTACCTCGGTGTCGTTTGGGATGGACTGAAGGACACTCCCATTAGCGATGTCCACTAGGTCCGGCTGCATAATCTACACAACATAAAGAAGTGCAGGTGTACATCAGTACAACCGACCCCATGTACTGAGTAAGTGCTGAGCCTAACCTCGGCGAAGTAGTGACGAGGCTAGGACACGACAACAAATTGTACCTGTGCAGTTCAATAGTATAGCAGCAAATAAACAAGAATACAATTACGGGGAAAAATATGCTGGGGATAAGAGATAGAAAATACTAAAATGACGGAAACGAAACAACAATCTAAAATATCCAAAAATAATAATGGGGATTGACAACACGAATTAAACAGTAAAAAGAAACAGCATGGCATGTCCCATCGTGAATAACAATATAAAATATGGCACGGAATGTCCCCTCGTGCATAAACAACATAAACATGGCATGGAATGTCCCCTCGTGCATAAAACATAACAATCACGGCACAAAATGTCCTTTCGTGCATATATATGTCATCAACACGGCACAGAATGTCCCCTCATGCATAATAATCATAAACACAGCACGGAATGTCCCCTCGTGCATAATAATTGATCAGCACGGAATGTCCCCTCGCGCATAAATAATAATCAATCAGCACGGAATGTTCCTTCGTGCATAAATAATAGTCATCGGCACGGAATGTTCCCTCGTGCCCAAATAATAATCACTCGGCACAAAATGTTCCCTCGTGCATGAAGAGTGTAAAAGCAAAAATTTATATGAAAGTTTAACAATACGACATTTCAAATGTTCAGAAATAATCAACAAAATTCTACTGTCCCGGCAAGGGACTCATCTATAACCAATCTCACTCAGGTGTATAATGTCAACAGTAAAAATCCTCGACCGAACACATAGTCAATAACTTTCTACGTCATGAAGTGACCTCAAGGTACCATTTTCAAGGTTCCCAATAATTCACAACACGGAGAATATCAAAGAACATTAATCAACTCATCAAAATCGAATTACGGGCATGCTTGACCAAAACTTATAGGTACCCGTCACCTCACCTATACATTGAACATGAATTACACATAGCAAATAAGACTCTATACCTATTCCCTTGAGCTAAGGTTAGTCCAAACACTTACCTCGGCTCCACGAATGCAAGTCAAGCCTCAATCACGGACTTTCCTCTTGAATCCGACTCCGAAACGATAATATCTAAACACAATTGACTTAATAACATCAATAATAATTCAATAACTCAATCCCAAAGCCTAATTATACATTTCCCATAATTCTTCCAAAATTCGACCCCGGGCCCGCTTGGTCCAAACTCGAAGTTCGGACCAAAACCCGATCACCCATTCCCCATGAACCCGAATATACAATTTGTTTTGAAATCTGACCCCAAAATGAGGTTGAATTCCCAAAATTTCCAAAAGCCCTAACTCTACCCAAAACCCCCAATTTCTACCCCTTATTTCATGTTTTTAGGCCTAGAATTTAGTGATTGATGAAGGAAAATGGAAGAAACTAGAGATAAGATCACTTACCTAAGTGGTTATGGAGTAGCTTGGAACTCGGATATGGGGATTGGAGAAGAAGGAGAGGGCAAAAAATATGAGAAATCCCGAAATAGCTTTCTGTTTTTAAGGCTTTAAATTGACTGGGCGAAAAAAGCCTTCACGTTCGCAAAGAGAGGGCTGCGATCGCGGAGAGTACTGGACACTTACCATCGTGATCTCAAAGAAGGGATTACGATCGCAGAGTATACCAACACGGACTATCGCGATTACGACACGGAGGTCGCGTTCGCAGTGAGCAAAATAGCACACAGCCCCCAGCCCGCATTTGCACTACGCGTTCGCGTGTGGCCCTTGGCGATCGCATAGAGTACTTCCCCCAGGCTCCGCGATCGCAACCCAGGCCCTGTGTTCCCGTAGGGTAATTTCCCAACCCCCAACCATACACAAATCGCAGATCGCATGAGTCACATCGCGATCGCGTGAGTCACACCGCGATCGCGGATAGCAAAACACAGAACACCAGAAACATATCAAAAACATGATTCTTTCCAACTATTTTGCACCCCGACACCTATCTGAAACTCACCCGAGCCCTCGGGCTCAAAACCAATTATACACACGACTTCA
This sequence comes from Nicotiana knightiana, assembly GCA_005239525.1. Classification (NCBI taxonomy): domain Eukaryota; kingdom Viridiplantae; phylum Streptophyta; class Magnoliopsida; order Solanales; family Solanaceae; genus Nicotiana; species Nicotiana knightiana. The sequence continues at coordinate 30,457 of ML396949.1, forward strand.
AAATAATACTACGAACTTATTCGAGTAATTAGACCACTAAAATAACATCAATAACAATGAATTAAACTCAAAAATCCATAGAATTTCCTCAAACTTCATAAACTTCCAAATTTTCCAATTTTTATGCGAAACACGTCAAACCAAGTCTGTTTCTTACCAAATTTTATAGATAACTCACATAACACATATTGAACTTGTTCCGGACTCCGGAACCAATATACGGGCTCGGTAACACAGATTTCAAATCAAGGTTCATTTTCAAAAGTCTTTCTTATTTTCACAAAATAATTTTTTTTAAAAATTCATTTCTCGGACTTGGGACCTCGGAATTCGATTTCGTGCATACGCCTAGGTCCCATATTTTCCTACGGAGCCTCCGGGACAAATGTACCTAGGCCTCAACTTGCCCTTCTTTCTGAATCTCATCACGCCCTTCATGGGAGACACCCGAAGAAATACCCGGTCGCCTATCATAAATACCAAATCTCGAACTCTGCGATCCGCATAACTCTTCTGCCTGGACTGAGCTGTACGAAGTCTATCCTGAGTGATCTTTATCTTGTCCAAGGCATCCTGGACTAACTCAGAACCCAACAATCTAGCCTCTCCCGACTCAAACCATCCGACTGGAGACCAACACCGTCTACCATACCACGCCTCATACGGAGCCATCTGAATGCTCGACTGATAGCTGTTGTTGTAGGAAAACTCAGCTAAAGGCAAGAACTGGTCCCATGAAACACCAAAGTCAATGACACAAGCTCGCAACATATCCTCCAAAATCTGAATAGTACGCTCGGACTGCTTGTCTATCTGAGGATGAAATGCTGTGCTCAAATTAATTTGGGTGCCCAACTCTCGCTGAAATACTCTCTAGAAATAATAGGTAAACTGAGTGCCTCGGTCTGATATAATGGATATGGGCACACCATGCAGTCTAACAATCTCTCGCATATAGATCCTTGTGAACTTCTCTGCTGAATACGAAACTGATACTGGATTGAAGGGTCAGCCTATCCACAACGACCCATACTGCATTAAACATCCTCTGAGTCTGTGGGAGTCCAAGTACAAATTCCATGGTGATACGCTCCAACTTCCACTCGGGAAGCTGAATCTGCTGCATTTAAACTATCGGGTCTCTGGTGCTTGTACTTAACCTGCTGACAGTTCAAACACGGAGCTATATAAGCTACAATATCCTTCTTCATCCTCCACCACCAATAGTGCTGCCGCAAGTCCTGGTACACCTTTGTGGTGCCCGGATGAATAGAATATCGGGAACTATGGGCCTCCTGAAGTATCAAATCACGAATACCATCCACATCAAGTACACATATCCGACCTTGCATCCTCAAAACACCCTCATCATCAACCGTAACCTGCTTGGCATCCCCGTGCCTGACTCTATCTCTAAGAACACATAAATGGCGATCATCATACTGTCTGGCCCGAATACGGTCATACAATGAAGAACGGGCCACGGTATGGGCCAAAATACTAGCAGTCTCAGAAACCTCCAATCTCACAAATCGGTTGGCTAAAGCCTGAACATCCAAAGCAAGAGGTCGCTCTCCGACTGATAAATAGGCAAGACTGCCCATACTGGCTGACCTCCGGCTCAAGGCATCGGCCACCAAATTGGCCTTCCCCAGATAAAAAAGAATGGTAATATCATAATCCTTCAGCAACTCTAACCATCTCCTCTGCCTCATGTTCAACTCCTTCTATTTGAATACATTTCGTAAGCTCATATGATCTGTGAACACCTCACATGGCACACCATACAAATGATGCCTCCAAATCTTCAATGCATGCAGAATAGTTGCTAACTCGAAGTCATGAACTGGATAGATCTTCTCATGAACCTTCAACTGACGAGAAGCATAGGCTATAACCTTGCCATCCTGCATTAACACTGCACCAAGCCTAACCCGTGAAGCATCACAATACGCGGTGTACGATCCTGAACCTGTGGGCAAAACTAACATTGGCGTCGTGGTCAAGGCTGTCTTGAGCTTCTGAAAGCTCGCCTCACACTCATCAGACCACCTGAACTGAGCACTCTTCTGAGTCAACCCGGTCATCGAGGCTGCATTGGATGAAAAGCCCTCTACAAACCGGCGATAATAACCTGCTAAGCCCAAGAAACTCTGAATCTCTGTAGCTGAGGTGGGTCTAGGCCAATCTCTGACTGCTGAAATCTTCTTGGGATCCTCTTGAACACCCTCTGACGATACCACAAGGCCTAGAAATACAACTGAACTCAACCAAAACTCACACTTGGAGAATTTGGCATACAACTGACTATCCCTCAGAGTCTGGAGGACGACTCTAAGGTGCTGCTCATGTTCCTCTCTGCGCCAGAGTATATCAATATATCATCAACGAAAACAATAACGAACGAGTCCAAGTAAGGGCTGAACACTCGCTGCATCAACTCCATGAAAGCAGCGGGGGAATTTGTCAGCCTAAATGACATCACTAAGAACTCATAATGCCCAAAACGAGTGCGAAAGGCTGTCTTAGGGACATCAGACGCCCTAATCCTCAATTGATGGTAACCAGATCTCATGTCAATCTTGGAAAACATTGAAGCACCCTGAAGCTGGTGAAATAGATCATCAAATCCTTGGCAAAGGATACTTGTTCTTAATAGTAACCTTATTCAAATGCCGGTAGTCAATACACATCCTCATCGAGCCATCTTTCTTCTTGACAAACAATACTGGAGCACCCCAAGGAGAAATACTAGGCCTAATGAAGCCTTTATCCAACAAATCCTAGAACTGATCTTTCAACTCCTTGAACTCTGGCGGGGCCATACGATACGGCGGAGTAGAAATAAGCTGGGTGCCTGAGCTAACTCAATACAAAAATCAATATCCCTGTCGGGTGGCATACCCGGCAGGTCAGCAGGGAATACCTCTGGAAACTCACGAACCACGGGCACAGACTCCAGGGAAGGAACCTCGGCGCTAGAATCACGAACATAGGCCAGATAGGCCAAACAACTCTTCTCGACCATGCACCGAGCCTTAATAGAAGAAATGACTTTACCAGAAGAATGATTAGGAGCCCCCCTCCACTCCAAACGAGGCACCCCTGGCAAGGCCAAGGTCACTGTCTTTGCATGACAGTCCAGAATAGCATAATAGGGGGATAACCAATCCATCCCTAATATAACATCGAAGTCAACCGTATCAAGAAGCAAAAGATCAACCTGAGTCTCCAGACCACCAATAAATACTAATCAAGCATGGTAGACTCGATCTACCACTATATAATCATCCACCGGTGTAGACACATGCACATTAGTACTCAAGGAATCACGGGGAATACTCAAATAAGGGGAAAAATATGAAGACACATAGGAGAATGTAGAACCCGGATCAAATAACACCGAAGCCTCTCGGCTGCAAACTGAAACCGTACCTGTGATAACTGCATCAGAAGCCTCGGCATCAGGCCTGGCAGGAAAAGCATAGCACCGGGGCTGAGCCACTCCAACATGATCATCTCTAGGTCGATCTACTGCGGCCTGACCTCTACCTCTCGTGGAATGTCCTCCACCTCTATGAGTATGACCTCTACCTCTAGCACCCCGATCTCCACCCCTAGCTGGATGAGGGGGTGGGGGTGCGCTTGATGCGGGAACCATGGCACGGGAACCCTGATATTGAGACCTACCAGAACCTCGGGGGAAAACCTGGAAATATGCCCCAAACCACTGCAAGTATAAAAAGGCCTCTGCTGATGTGGCTGCTGACTCTGGAACTGGCCTTGTCGACCCTGATAACCACCCTGGAAACTCTTAAGCGGCGGTGCACTGATAGGTGCTGGTGGTGCTCCAATAGGAGTTGGCAGTGCATTGTGAGCTAGCTGAAGTGCCGACTGATAGGGTCTGGGAGGATGACCTCTGCCTGAAGAATCCCCGCCCCCAGATGAGGATCCACTGAATTGACCGAAGTGACGGGTCCTCTTGTTAACCCCCTAACCACCACCCTGTGACATAATCATCTCAATCCTCCTGGCCACATTGGCCGCATCCTGGAACGAAATATTAGTACCTGATTCCTACGCCATCTGAAGCCTGATGGGTTGAGCCAAACCCTCAATAAACCTCTTCACTCTCTCACGATCAGTGGGGAGTATCATAATGGCATGCCGAGCTAGGGTGATGAACCTGGTCTCGTACTGAGTGACAGACATAGATCCCTGCTAGAGGCGCTCAAGCTGCCTCCGAAGATCCTCTCTCTAAGTAACTGGAAGGGACTTCTCCACGAATAACTCGTAGAACTGAGCCCAAGTCAATGGTGCAGAACCAGCTGGCTTGGTCAAGCAATAGTCTCTCCACCAACTCTTGACGGAACCAGAAAGACAAAAAGTAGCAAAATCAACTCCATTGGACTCCACTATGCCCATGTTCCGAAGAACCTCATGACAGCTGTAAAAATAATCCTGGGGATCCTCTGATGGTGCACCAGTAAATGTAGTAGTGAATAACTTGGTGAATCTATCCAATCTCTATAAAGCATCTGCTGACATTGCTACTCCCTCAACTGCTGGGGCCACAATGCCCGGCTAAGCTACTCCGTCCGTCTGAGGTGCCAGAGTCTGGAACTGAGGAGCTAGCTTCTCTGGCATGCGAGTAGCAGGAGTTTGGGTCCCTCCCCCGGCCTGAGAGACGGCTGGTGCAGTAGGAAGAAGACCGGCCTAAGCCACACTCTCTATGAGTCCCACTAAGCGGATTAGAGAGTCCTGAAGCACCGGGGTGGAAATGAACCCCTGTGGGACCTGAGCTGGTCCAACTGGAACTGTCTGAGTAGGAACCTCACCGGCAAAGTCTACATGTGGGTCCTCTACTGGGGCTGCTGCTCTGGGCTGAGCCCTGTCCCTGTCTCGGCATCTAATACGGCCTCGGCCTTGGCCCTTCATAGGAGCTGCAACAGGAGAATCGAGATGATGATCGGTAGATGAGGAAGCACGCGTTCTCGCCATCTACGAGAGGAAACTCAATTAGCATATAGAATTCAAATCGCACGACAGAAAATAAGAAAAGTGAAGTTATTCAAAACTTTGCAGCCTCTAGGGGATAAGTACAGACGTCTCCATACCGATCCCTCAGACTCTATCAAGTTTGTTCGTGATTTGTGAGACCTAAGCAACCTAGTGCTCTGATACCAACTTGTCACGACCCGAAATCCCACCTTCAGGTCGTGATGGCGCCTAACGTTGCACCCGCTAGGCAAGCCAACGTATTAACTGTTTATTAACAAGTGAAAATAACAAACACTAACTAGATAGTTGAAATAAGGTGCAGAAGCATCAACATAATTCTAAATAACAATAGCTAATAACGCAGAAATCCCATTAAGTACAACCTAGAAGTGGAGTCACAACCTCACGAACCAGTCTAATATTTGACTAAAAACAACAGTCTGAAAATAAAGTGATGTATCCGTCTGGAAAACACATAAATGACTGAATGAAAGATAGACAGGGACGCCGAGATTCACGAACGCCATGCGGAACTACCTCGGTGTCGTTTGGGATGGACTGAAGGACACTCCCACTAGCGATGTCCACTGGGTCCGGCTGCGTAACTGCACAACATAAAGAAGTGCAGGTTTAGCATCAGTACAACCGACCCCATGTACTGAGTAAGTGCTGAGCCTCAGCTCGGCGAAGTAGTGACGAGGCTAGGACATGACAACAAATTGTAACTGTGCAGTTCAATAGTATAGCAGCAAATAAACAAGAATACAATTACGGAGAAGAACATGCTGGGGATAAGATATAGCAAATACTGAAATGACGGAAATGAAACAACAGTCTAAAATATCCGAAAATAATAATGGGGATTGACAACACGAATTAAACAGTGAAAAGAAATGGCACAACATGTCCCCTCGTGCATAAACAACATAAACATGGCACAGAATGTCCCCTCGTGCATAAAACATCACAATCACAGCACAGAATGTCCCCTCGTGCATATATATATATCATCAACACGGCACGGAATGTTCCCTCGTGCGTAATAATCATAAACACGGCACAGAATGTCCCCTCGTGCATAATAATCAATCAGCACGGAATGTCCCCTCACGCATAAATAATAATCTATCAGCACAGATTGTTCCTTCGTGCATAAATAATAGTCATCGGCACGGAATGTTTCCTCGTGCATAAATAATAATCACTCCACACAGAATGTTCCCTCGTGCATGGTGATTGTAAAAGCAACAATTGATATGAAAGTTTAACAATACGACATTTCAAATGTTCAGAAATAATCAACAAAATTCTACTGTCCCGGTAAGGGAACTCAGCTATAACCAATATCACTCAGAGGTATAATGTCAACACTAAAAATCCTTGACCGAACACATAGTCAATAACTAGACATCAAGGTACCACTTTCAAGGTTCCCAATAATTCACAACACGGAGAATATCAAAAAACATTAAACAACTCATAAAAATCGACTTACGGGCATGCTTGACCACAACATATAGGTACTCGTCACCTCACCTATACATTGAACATGAATTACACATAGCAAATAAGACTCTATACCTATTCCCTCAAGCTAAGGTTAGGCCAAACACTTACCTCGGCTCCAAGAATGCAGGTCAAGCCTCAATCACGGCCTTTCCTCTTGAATCCGACTCCGAAACGATAATATCTAAACACAATTGACTTAATAATATCAATAATAATTCAATAACTCAATCCCAAAGCCTAATTATACATTTACCATAATTCTTCCAAAAATACCAAAATTCGACCCCAGGCCCACTTAGTCCAAACTCGAGGTTCGGACCAAAACCCGATCACCCATTCCCCATGAACCCGAATATACAATTTATTTTGAAATCCAACCCCAAAATGAGGTTGAATTCCCAAAATTTCCAAAAGCCCTAACTCTACCCAAAACCCCCAATTTCTACCCCTTATTTCATGGTTTTAGGCCTAGAATTTAGTAATTGATGAAAAAAAAATGGAAGAAATTAGAGTTAAGATCATTTACCTAAGTGGTTATGGAGGAAGAGTCGCTTGGAACTAGGCTATGGGGCTTGGAGAAGAAGGAGAGGGTAAAAAATATGAGAAATCCCGAAATAGCATTCTGTTTTTAAGGCTTTAAAATGACTGGGCGAAAAAAGCCTTAGCGATCGCGAAGAGAGGGCTGCGGTCGCGGAGAGTATTCGACACTGACCATCGCGATCGCGAAGAAGGGATTGCGATCGCAGAGTATACCAACATGGACTATCACGATCACGACACGGAGGTCGCGTTCGCAGTGAGCAAAATATCACCCAGCCCCCAACCCGCATTTGCACTACACGTTCGCGTGTGGCCCTTCGCGATCGCATAGAGTACTGCCTCCAGGCTTCGCAATTGCAACCCAGGCCCTGCGTTCCCATAGGGTAATTTCCCAACCCCCAACCATAGACACATCGCGATCGCGTGAGTCACACCGCGATCGTGGAGAGAAAAACACAGAACACCAGAAACAGATCAAAAACCAGATTCTTTCCAACTCTATTTCACCCCGACATCTATCCGAAACTCACCCGAGCCCTCGGGCTCAAAACCAAATATACACACGACTTCAAAATCATCCTACGAAATTTTTTGAGTAATTAGACCACTAAAATAACACCAATAACAATGAATTAAGCTCAAAAATCCATAGAATTTCCTCAAACTTCATAAACTTCCAAATTCTCCAATTTTGATCCGAAACACCTCAAACCAAGTTCGTTTCTTACCATATTTTACAGATAACTCACATAACACATATTGAACCTGTCCCAGGCTCCGGAACCAATATACGGGCTCGGTAACACAATTTCACATCAAGGTTCATTTTCAAAAGTCTTTATTATTTTCATAAAACAATTTTCTTTAAAAATTCATTTCTCGGACTTGGGACCTCGAAATTCGATTCCGGGCGTACGCCCAGGTCCCATATTTTCCTATGGACCCTCTGGGACCGTCAAATCACGGGTCCGGGTCCGTTTACCAAAAAATGTTTACCAAAGTCAACTTTTTCCATTAATTATCATAAATTCAACTATTCAACACATTTCCACATAAAGACTTTCCGGCTACGCGCTCAGGTTGTCCACGCACATCGAGGTGAGATTAACGGAGGATTTTGGGGCCTCAAAACACAATTTTTGCTAAATTTACACAAGATGACCCATCACAAGGTGCGGTCATCGCTCGACAGAAAGTATAAAATGATGTCTTCGCAAATTTTCATATATTTCACCATTTTCAAAGACGAGTTTGGAGCTTTTTGAGGGATTTTGAAGAAGGATTCAAGGGAAACACATTGAGGTTAAAAATTTTGAACCTAATAATCGATTCTATGTTGGTATTTGACTGATTAATCATGAAATTAGTGGGATTTAATTGTGTAATTTGAGGGATTAGGTCTTGAGGTTCTAGAATTCGAATTGAGGATTTGAGGGGTCATTTGTGTCGGATTTTGGTGTAGTTGGTATGTATGAACTAGTGAGAGTGTAAGGATTCCAGTTTCATAATTTTTATCGAATTTCGAGACGTGGGCCCAGGGGTCGGGTTTGGCCAATTTCGGGATTTTTGGTTGAATTTGATAATTTTCGAGTGGGCTTCGTTCCTTGATCTATATTAATATAAATCAGATTTTTTGGTATATTTGGAGTAATTGGAGGCCGAGTCTAGAGGCAAAGGCATTGAGGGCTAGGATTTTAGCCGGTTTTGAGGTAAGTAACGTTTCCAAACTTGGTTCGGAAGGTTCGAAACCCCGAACTATACGCTATATGATTATAACTAAGGTGACGCACATGCCAAGTGACGGGCGTGTGGGTATACATCGAGTGATTTGTGGCTTGGATCATCCCATGGAACTATCTAGTAGCTATTTCAGATTGATATCCCACTTTTATTGATGTGGTGAATGTGAACATGCTAGAAATCATGCTAAGTCAAATGTTAGGGCTTCACGCCGAAAATGCTGAGACCCGAGTGGTCTTATATTGTTGTCTCCTTATTGTTTATTTAATTTTGTATACTTAGTCCTGTCATAGCACATCATTTCATGTCTCTGTCTCGGTAATTGTTGATTTTATATATTTACCATTGTTTCGGGCTAATTCATGCATTTGTGAGCCCATGTGAGCGAGACTGGAGAGTAATGACTGAGTGACGCCGAGAGCCTGTTATTGAGACAGTTATGAGATCGGACTGCACACCGCAGCGATACTCTGATCATGCCTTTGTTGGCTTGATAGAGCGCTTCGGCCAATAGGAGGCCCTCCGGAGTCTTTACACCCTAGTGAGTGCATTGATATTGAGGGATAGATCTTCTCTGGACACAGATCTTGTCCAAAGTTGATGACATGTGATGGATGGATCGTCCCTGGATAGAGATCTTGTCCGAGTGTTGTATTCCGGAGATGGATCTTCTTCGTGGGGGCTGGATTGGCCTTTTTCCTCATTATTGAGTGACTACGGTCACCAGTGTTTATGCATATTCCGGTATGGATTTTCCTTGGTCCTGAGAGCCATATACAGTACTGAGTGGACTTCTGTGTGAGAGCTGTGTGCACTATGTGCATTTCCACACTGTTGATACATTAGTATGTAGAGTACCAGGATATACTTGGGTTAGTTAACATATCGGTCAGATTCTGTTTTCATTAGCTGTTGAAACTGTGAGCATGCCTAAATTCTGTGTACTTTTTCATTACAATTATTGAGGTTTAGTCTATCACTACCTCTCAGCCCTTAGTTTGGGTTCGTTACATCTGAGTTGGTATACTCACGTTACCCCCTGCACCTTGTGTGCAGATCCAGGTACAGCGGGACCCGGTAATGGTTGTTGAGCTGCAGTCAGAGTTCCTTGGGAGGCATCGAGGTAGAAGTTGGCGATCGCAACCCCGGTAATGAAGAATCGGTATCCCTTGCCTCGTATAGATGACTTGTTT
>ML396949.1:45439-229079 GCA_005239525.1 Nicotiana knightiana
AGGATGCCTTTGACATTTTGAAGTCAACCTATATCTCTTGATTTGTAAAGTTAGAATGAATTGAAAGGGTGCATCTTGAGTATTAATCTCAAATTGGAAAATCTGTCCACAACTTAGGATTATAAAATCAGTAGCATAGTTTAGCTCTTTGAAACATTATTTGTCTTCATTACAAGCTAATCGTTTGATTCACATTCTGGTTCTTGTCTAAATTATTGCGTGGTAGTTTGAGAATTCTCTATTCTAATTCTTGTTTATTTTTTCTATTGTTTTGCATATGCACACGGAGCAAGCTATGAGTCTTAATGCAACACTTTCCTCTTACCTAAGCATGGAGTCAATATTCGAATGCACCAAACAACAAGAAAACAAGCAAAGTGCTTGGGGCGTCTATGGTGTCTTTTTTATTTCTTATTTTCTTTTGCCATTCATCTTTGTTTAGCTTTTATGATCCTTAATTTATTTGTGTATTTTGGTTCAAGGTTGAGATTTTATAACATTTGAGAGTTGCCGCTTAAGTTAAACTAATTTTGGAGCTCACTGGTTTAAACTTTGTGTCCAATTTCTTATTAAACATGGTTATTTTGCTTTAAAAGTTTTTTTTTCTTTTTTGGAGTAATCTTTGGTTATCTGAAATGTTCCTTTTTTTTCATGTAAGTTTAAAACTGAGGGTCCTCATTTTTAAAAGAAAAGGGCGTGACTTTAGCATTCTTAATAAGCAATAAATCTTTATAAGAAGTAATTGTGTGCTTATCTTTCATAGATTCCTTTTGAAGAAAATTTAATCTTCTCGTTTGAGTACAAGTTTCGCTTTAAAAAATGGATTTGAAATTATTCCTTTGACATTATAGAAAATCAGTTTTTTGCTTCATATTGAGTGTGTTTCACTTCTTTCAAATATGTGAAGACTAAAGCTATTTTAGACACTGTCTTTAAAAGAAGTCTTGCAAGTTCAAGTTCTTAAATCTCCTTTCTCATCTCCACCGATCCCGATATCTCATTATTTCTTTTAGTAATATAGTAATATATATATATTTGTTTATTTATATATTTGCATACTTAGGAACTTAAGTTTCTCACTTGATAATATTCTAACTCTGAATACATTACAATAAAATTTATTTTCTTAAGGAACTTATAGAAATATCTATTAATCTTGAGATGTTAGATTAATTAACCTAAATTTGGTTGGTTAACCATTTTTAATGGATCTTAAAAGATGCCTAACACCTTTCTTTTGAGATAGATATAACTCTTACCTAGAATTTCTAAGGTTAAGTAGACCATAAAAATAGAGTAACTTTAAGCATTACTTAGTTAAAATTGGTGTCCTAATTCACCGTAGAATTAATTAGGTGGCGACTCTCTTAATTAATTAAACCTTCAGAATTACCAATATGTTATACTCTATTCTAACCAATTTAAAATGGGGTATAACATGGAGCTTCTCAAGGATTAAGACCTCATTATTCTATATCATCCGGGGAAGGCCAGTGTAGTGGCCGATGCCTTGAGTCGCAGAACAGAGAGTTTGGGGAGTCTATCCTACCTACCAGCAGCAGAGCGACCTTTAGCACTTGATGTTCAGGCTTTAGTGGGTCAGTTGGTGAGATTGGATCTATCAGAGCCCCCATGAGTATTGGCTTGTGTAGCCTCCAAGTCTTCTCTTTATGATCAGATTAAAGCACGCTAGTATGATGATCTACACTTGCTCGTTCTTCAGGACAGGGTCCATCGAGGTGATGCTAGGGATGTGGTTATTGGTGATAATAAGGTCATGAGGATGCAGGGACGGATTTGCGTGCCAATGCGGATAGGCTCCGAGAGTTGATTCTAGCAGAGGCCCATAGTTCGGGATATTCCATCAATCCGGGTGCCGCGAAGATGTATCAGGATCTGAGGTAGCATTATTGGTGGAGGCGGATTAAGAGGGATACTGTTGAGTTCGTTGTGCGGTGTCTCAACTGTCAACGAGTCAAGTATGAGCACCAGAGACCGGGTGGACTGCATCAGAGGTTAGATATTCCGGAGTGGAAGTGGGAGTGGATCACAATGGACTTTGTAGTTGGGCTTTCACGTACTTCGAGGAGGTTAGATAGTATATGAGTTATTATGGATCGGCTGACCAAGTCCGCACACTTCATTCCTGTTGGTACTACTTATTATTCGGAGCGATTAGCTGAGATTTATATTAGGGAGATTGTTTGATTGCATGGGGTTCAAGTTTCTATCATTTCCGACAGAAGTACCTAGTTCACATCTCAGTTTTGGAGGGCCGTACAGAGAGAGTTAGGTACTCAGGTTGAGTTGAGAACATCGTTTCATCCTTAGACCGACGGGCAATCAGAGCGTACTATTTAGATTCTGGAGGACATGTTGAGGGGTGTGTCATTTATTCCAGGGGTTCATGGGACCAGTTTCTGCCGCTCACTGAGTTTGCATATAATAATAGTTATCAGTCGATTATCCAGATGGCTCCGTATGAGGCTTTATATGGTAGGAGGTGTAGATCTCTGGTTTGTTAGTTTGAACGACGTGGATAGGCTATTAGGAACAAACTTGGTTCAGGATGCGTTGGGTAAGGTGAAGTTGATTCAAGACCGGCTTTGCACGACGCAGTCTAGACAGAAGAGTTATGCGGACCGGAAGGTCCGAGATGTGTCTTTCATGGTTGGGGAGAAGGTGCTGCTAAAGGTGTCACCCATGAAGAGTGTTATGAAGTTCGGGAAGAGGGGAAAGCCGAGTCCCCTATTTCAGCTTTGTTATGTGCTAGTTAACCTAATTATGATGTGTTGGGTCGGTTCGTTTGGGTTTGGGGTGGTCGTAGTGAGAACTGAGACACTTAGTCTCTTAGATTGACTTAATAGTTGGAAAAGTCAATTGGGAGTTGACTTATTGGTAAACGACCTCGGAATGTAGATTTTAGGGTTCAGATATATTCGTTAGGTGATTTGGGACTTAGGAATGTGTTCGGAATGCGGTTTTGATGTCCGGTGTAGAATTAGGCTTGAATTAGTGAAGTTGAGTTTTTGGCAATTTCCTGTCACCAGTGGAAAATTAACTACCGGGGTCGAAATTGAATTCTGGAAGTTGGAGCAGATTCATAGTGTCATTTTGGACGTGTGTGCAAATTTTCAGGATATTCGGACGTGTTTTGGTTGGTTTCTGCATCATTGGCAAAATTTAGAAATCTGAAAGTTCATAGGCTTGAATGTGATGTGATCTTGGTGTTTTAGCATTGTTTTGGTTGTTTCGAAAGCTCGACTAAGTTTGATCAAGGTTATGGGACTTGTTTGTTTTTTTGGTTGGGATCCCAAGGGGCTCGGGCTGATTTCAGATAGCCATCGAAAGGATTTAAGTTGGAAAATATAGCTGAAGGAGCTGCAAGTGCCAGGCTTCTGGTATGGCTGCACCTGCAGAAGGGTAGCCGCAGGTGCGCTAGCACGCACAGGTGCGAGATTAGGGGAGCTGGGAAGGAACCGCAGAAGCGGAGGTTTGAGATGCACCTGCGAGTCCGCAGATGTGGAATTGGGCCAGGCTGGAGAAAGTCGCAGGTGCGAGACTTGGACAGCACCTGCAAAGATGCAGGTGCGGGCGATTCACCACAGGTGCGAGAAATGGGCCTTAAGTTGTCTTTCACAGGTGCGCACCTAGGACCGTAGGTGCAGAGATAAGGCCGCAGATGCGGTTTCACTAGGTAGGAAGTATAAATACCTGCCTTCGCGAATTTTTGGCACTTTCATCATATTTTGCGTGCGGGCTGAGTCTTTTGGGAGAAAATTCAGGAGGGTTTTTGAAGGTTTTCCGTGGAGGTAAGTTACTTAGACCTAAAACTCGATTCTATATTGATATTTGACGGATTAGGCGTGGGATTAGTGGAATTTAATGGCATAAATTGGGGGTTTAGGGCTTGGGAAATTAAGAGTTAAAAATTGAGGAAATGAGGGGTCAATTGTAGTGAGATTTCGATGCATTTTATATGTATAGACTCAGGAAAGGATGAGGATTATTGTGATGCGATTTTTATAGAATTTTGAGACGTGGGCCCAGGGGTCGGGTTTGGCCAATTTCGGGAATTTTGGTTAAAATTGATAGTTTTCGAGTAGGCTTTGCTCCTTTAACGTATATTGATGATATTAATCTGGTTTTGGATAGATTCGGAGAAGTCGGGAGCCGATTCAAGAGGAAAGAGCATCGCGGATTAGTATTTGGGTCGGTTTGAGGTAAATAATGACTGTAAATCTTGTCTTGAGAGTATCAAACCCCGGACTTCGCATTATCTCACTATTTTGGAGTGGCGCACATGCAGGGTGACGAGTGTGTGTCCTGCACTGATTTTATGATTTGGACTTGGTCCTTCCCATGGCAACTATTGGGTTGCGTATTTACTTTTAAATCATATGTTAAATCGTGTTTTAAGACTATTGCTATATTTGGGTTGTAAGCCATGTTTGGGGCCTTGTGCCGACTTCTTTATACACCTTGGGGGCCTTTACCACTATTTTCTCACTGTGTTGACTTATGATTTACACTCAGGCATATTATGTTTCACTGATTTCGAAACTCAGCCTTATTTACACTATTTCTGATATATAAAATGATGTTTTGGGTCGAGTACCCCATTTTACTGATAGCCCGAGTGGCTTTTTGAGAGTTTCTGACTGAGTGAGGCCGAGGGCCTGATTGTGAGGATATGATATGCCACGAGGTGGCTTGATATTAGCGCTTGGGCTGTAGGAGCCCCTCCGGAGTTTGTACACACCGCCAGTGAGCGCACATACCTACTGAGTGCTAGTGCCAAGTGATTGGGAGGTATGAGTGACAGTGAGGTTGCCCGAGGGGCTGATACTGAGTTATTGTGAGGCATGTTGAGTGACTGATTCTGAGTGATGATTTTCTCGAGGGGCGATTTATGGTACATGTTTTCGCCCGAGTAGCTATTTATGATTTATTTCTTTTTTTTACTAAAGTCTTTGGGTATTTTTCTGAAAATGTTGGAAGTAATACTTTTCGAAGGGTTTTTACTGAAGTTGGCTTTTAAAGCATGTTGATTTAATGTATACATTGTTGGAAAGATAGGCAGTACTTATTGTGAATTGATGATTTGATCCTATGTGTTTCTTACTGCTTAGATTTGATTTATTTTCATTATTACTGAGTTGGCGTGCTCACATTATTCCATTCGCCCCTGTGTGTAGCAGATACAGGTGCTGGTACAGAGGCTAGTTTTCTTCCTTCGTGTGGAGCCAAAGTTGGGGCTTCGAGGTAGTTGTTCAGCGTCCACAACATCTCTTTTCCCATTCCTTGTTTTTTATCTAGTTTCTCGTTCTGATACTTGATGTATTATGACCGTAGGGTTATTTTGTACTACTCGTAGATGCTCATGACGATTGACTCTAGGTTTTGGGGTAGTATATAAACTGTTTTATTCACTTTGTTGCTTTAACTACTTGAGCCAAATAATTTTGTGAAATATCAGAACAGTTTTGGAAATTATGAAAATATTATGTCAGTATGTGATTGTTGGCTAACCTAGTTCCACGGTAGGCGCCATCACGACCGGCTTAGGATTTGGGACCGTGACATTAATAAGCCATAATGAAAATTAACATAATCTAAAAATACTATATAGGTCATGCTAAAATAAGTATAGGTAATAAGTACTAATATTAGTTACATAACTAAGCATTAAAGAAAAATATAAACTAAGATATGTATTTTCATTATAAACCAATGTAAAAGTAAAATCATTATCCAACACTATCATCATTACTAGTATTGAATTGAATTTCTTGTGTTATCATTAGTATTTATTTGAACTTTGTTTGAGTTACTACATTTATGGGCTTTAAAATTTATTTACCATTTAAGAATGTTAAATCCAAACTTGAAATAATACATTAAAAGATAAAACTGTGAAATATTTTAAGAAATATTTATAAATTATATTACAATAAATATTTATATGTATAAAATATTTTTTAAAATTATATAAATGTACTATCGGGTTGGTTTTGTTTCGATTTGATTTTTTTTGTTAAAACCAAACCAAACCAACTATGTTTGGGATTTATATTCTGAGGCCGTGAAAGCCTCCTTTTATCTGACCCTGATGTTAAGTGGAAAATTGATAAAATGATGATTTTGTATTAATTATTTGAGCAAAGTTGATTTTGGTCATTATTTTGGGTAAACGGACCCAGACCCGTGATTTGGCAGTCCCGGAGGGTCCGTCGGAAAATATGGGACTTGGGCGTATGCCCGAAATCAAATTCCGAGGTGCCAAGCCCGAGAATAAATTTTTGAAGAAATTATTTTCTGAAAAATATAATGGTTTTTGAAAATGAGATTTGATGTTAAACCTGTGATACCGGGCCCGTATTATGGTTCCGGAGCCCGAAACAGGTTCAATATGTCTTATATGTGTTATCTGTGAAATTTGGTGGGAAACGGACTTAGTTTGATGTGATTCGGATCGAAAATGGAAAATTTAGAAATTTGGAAGTTTAAAGGAATTTCATTGATTTTGAGGTTTAATTCGTTGTTCATGATGTTATTTGAGAGTTTTGGTTACTTGAATAAGTCCGTAGGATGTTTTTTAGGTTGTGTGCATAATCGGTTTGGAGCCCCGAGGGCTCGGGTAAGTTTCGGGTGGGTTCCGAGTTTAAAAATCACTACTGGTGCACCAGTTCTGGTGCGCCTGCACCTGCAAGCCTTGGGCCGCAGGTGCGGATAAGCAGCCGTAGGTGCGGTCCAGCTCAAGCCAGCCCAATTCCGTAGGTGCGACACCTTCTTCGCAAAAGCGGTTTCGCAGGTGCGGCCCTCAGTGGCTTAGCCCATTTCCGCAGGTGCGATCGATTTCCGCACCTACGAAAGCGCAGGTGCGACCCAGGGACCGCAGGTGCGAGGGTCGGGAAGTGTTTAAGTTAGATGTTTCACCTGATTTCTTCTTCATTCTTTCACCAAAATAGGAAACCAAGGGCGATTTTCTCAAGAGAGTTTCTTCCCAAATCATAGGTAGAAAATTGGGGTTTTGGGTAGAATTAGGGCTTTTTGATTATTTGGGAATTTGACCCCATTTGGGGTCGGATTTCAAAACAAATTATATATTCGGGCTCGTGGGGAAATGGGTGATCGGATTTTGGTCCAAACCTCGTGTTTCGACCAAGCGGGCCCGGGGTTGAACTTTGAAATTTTTGGAAGAATTTTGGGAAATCTATAATTAGACATTGAAATTGAACTGTTGAGTAATTATTGATGTTATTGAGTCGATTATGTCTAGATACGATTGTTTCGGGGTCGGATTTGAGAGGAAAAGTGGTGCTAGAGGCTTGATTTGCATTCTTGGAGTCGAGGTAAGTGTTTGCCTAACCTTAGCTTGAGGGAATAAGTGTTGAGTCTTAATTGCTACATGTTTATTCCATGTTCAAGTTATAGGTGAGGTGACGAGTACCTATATGTTGTTGTCGAGCATGACCGTATGTCGGATATTTGCAATTATATGATATTTATTGGCTTTTACTGTGTGTATGGGTTTAATATCAATTTGATAGCTATTCATTTGGCGGAGATCTTAGTTATGGGTATTGTTTCGGTTGAGGAACTTTATGTTGGGTTATACACTTATGTAGGATTGGTTATAGTTGTATCTCTTGCCGGGACGGTATTATTCTTGTTGATTATTTCTGTGTATTTTAGGTTTCTTATTTTTTATTTTCATGCCAACTATTGCTTTTATGTTGTTATGCATGAGGGGACATTCCGTGCCATATGCTTATGTTTTTTATGCACGAGGGGACATTCCGTGCCGTGTTTATGTTGTTTATGCACGAGGGGACATTCCGTGTTGTGTTTATGATTATTATGCACGAGGGGACATTCCGTGCCGTGTTGATGATATATATATGCATGAGGGGACATTCCGTGCCATGATTGTGATGTTTTATGCACGAGGGTTCATTCCGTGCCATGTTTATGTTGTTTATGCACGAGGGGACATTCCATGCCATATTTTATGTTGTTATGCACGAGGGGACATGTCGTGCCGTGGACGTTCGCGGGCCTTGGCGTCACCATCTATTTCTTTCCTTCTGTCTCATCTTGTATTTCTAGACAGCTACACTTGTTTAATTCAGACTCATGTTTTTAGTAAATCTTAGACTGTCCGTGAAATTGTGACACCAATTCTGGGGGTGTATTTAAGGAAATTTCGTAAGATTTATTATCTAAGTTGTTGAATTACTTATCTTCCGCATTTCTAATTATAATTGTTCTAGTTTATCACTGTTACTGCAATTGTCTATAATAAGGGAATAAATGTAATAATTGGAGTGCTGGCTTGTCTAGCGGGTTCAACGTTAGACTCCATCACGGCTTGAAGGTGGGATTTCGGGTCGTGACAAGTTGGTATCAGAGCACTAGGTTGCTTAGGTCTCACAATTCACGGACAAAATTGGTAGAGTCTGAGGGATCGGTACAGATACATCTGTACTTATCCCCTAGAGGCTACAAAGTTAGGAATAACTTCTCATTTCTTCTTCTCTGTCGTGCGGTTTTAATTCTAAATGCTAATTGACTTTCTATTATATTCTCTCTCAGATGGCGAGAACACGTGCTTCCTCATATACTGATCAGCATCCCGATCCTCCTATTGCAGCTCCTACGATGGGTCGAGGACAAGGTCGTACTATAGGCTGAGGCAGAGCAAGGCTCAGCCCAGAGCAACAGCCCCAATACAGAACCCATAGGTAGACTTTGTCGGTGAGGTTCCTGCTCAGGCAGTTCCAGCCGGACCAGCTCAGGTCCCAGAGGGGTTCATTGCCACCCCCGTTCTTCAGGACACTCTGCTCCGTTTAGTGGGCCTTATAGAGAGCATGGCTCAGGCTGGTCGTCTTCCTACTGCACCAGCCGTCTCTCAGGATGGGGGAGGGACGCAGAATCCTGCCACCCGCACACCAGAGAAGCTAGCTCCTCAGTTCCAGACTCCAGCACCTCAGGCAGCTGGAGCAGCTCAGCCGGGTTTTGTGGCACAAATAGTTAAGGGGGCAGCCATGTCTACCAATGCTTTGTGGATATTGGACCAGTTCACCAAGCTATTTTATACTACATTTAATGGTGCACCGTCAGAGGATCCCTAGAATTTCTTGGACAGTTTCTATGAGGTTCTTCGGAACATGGGCATCGTGGAGTCCAATGGAGTTGATTTTGCTACATTCCGCCTTTCTGGTACCGCCAAGACTTGGTGGAGGGACTACTGTTTGACCAGACCAGCTGGGTCTTCTCCTTTGACTTGGGCTCAGTTCTCCGAGTTATTGTTGGAGAAATTTCTACCAGTTACTCAGAGGGAGGATCTTCGGAGGCAGTTTGAGCGCCTCCAGCAGGGATCTATGACTGTTACACAGTATGAGACCAGGTTCATTACTTTGGCCCGACATGCTATCATGATACTCCCCACTGATCGTGAGAGGGTGAGGAGGTTTATTGAGGGTCTAGCTCAACCTATTAGACTCTAGATGGCCAGAGAGACAGGTACTGATATTTCATTCCAGCAGGCGGCCAATGTGGCCAGGTGTATTGAGATGGTCTTATCACAGGGCAGTGGTCAGGGGTCTGACAAGAGACCTCGCCATTCCGGTCAATTCAGTGGTGCCTCATCTAGAGGCATAGATTCCTTTAGCAGAGGTCATCCTCCTAGGCCATTCCAGTCGGTAGTTCAGGTATCCCGCAGTGCACCATCAGCTCCTATCAGTGCACCGCCGCTTCAGAGCTTCTAGGGTGGTTATTTTGGTCGACAGGGAAAATTTAAGGGTCAGCACTCTCAGTAGCAGAAATCTTGTTACACTTGTGGTGGTATGGGGCACATTTCCAGGTTTCTCCTCCGAGCTTCTAGTGGTTCAGTATCAGGGTTCCCGGGCTATGATTCCCGTACCAGGTGCATCCCCACCCCCTCATCCAACTAGGGGTGGAGGTCGAGGTGCCAGAGGTGGAGGCCAGACAGTTAGAAGTAGAGGACATGCCACGAGAGGTAGAGGTTAGCCCGCAGTAGGTAGACCCAGAGATGTTCAGGTTGGAGGGGCTCCGCCCCGATGCTATGCTATTCCTGCCAGGCCTGAGGTTGAGGCCTCTGATGCAGTTATTACATGTATGGTTTCAGTTTGCAGCAGAGATGCTTCGGTTTTATTTGATCCGGGTTCTACATTCTCATATGTGTCTTCATATTTTGCCCCTTATCTGAGCATGCTCGTGATTCCCTGAGTACTTCTGTATATGTGTCCACCCCGGTGGGTGATTCTATCGTGGTAGATCGAGTCTACCATTCATTCTTAATGGTTATTGGTGGTCTGGAGACTCATGTAGATCTTTTGCTTCTTGATATGGTTGACTTCGATGTTATTTTGGGGATGGATTGGTTATCTCCCTACCATGCTATTCTGGACTGTCATGTCAAGACAGTGACCTTGGCCTTTCCAGGAGTACCTCATTTGGAGTGGAGAGGTACTCCTAATCATTCTTCCGGTAGAGTTATTTCATATATGAAGGCTCGGTGCATGGTCGAGAAGGGCTGTTTTGCATATTTGGCCTATGTTCGTGATTCTAGTGCCGAGGTTCCTTCTATGGAGTCTGTGCCCATGGTTCCTAAGTTCCTAGAGGTTTTCCCTGCTGACCTACCGGGTATGCCACCCGATAGAGATATTGACTTTTGTATTGAGTTGGCTTCGGGCACTCAGCCCATTTCTACTCCGCCATATCGTATGGCCCCGCTAGAGCTGAAGGAATTGAAGGATCAGTTGCAGGATTTGTTGGATAAATGCTTCATCATGCCTAGTGTTTCTCCTTGGGGTGCCTCAGTGTTGTTTGTTAAGAAGAAATATGGCTCAATGAGGATGTGTATTGACTACCGGCAGTTGAACAAGGTTACTATTAAGAATAGGTATCCTTTGCTGAGGATTGATGATTTATTTGTCCAGCTTTAGAGTGCTACAATGCTTTCCAAGATAGATTTGAGATCTGTTTACCATCAGCTGAGGATTAGGGCGTCTGATGTCCCTAAGATAGCTTTTCGCACTCGGTTTGAGCATTATAAGTTCTTGGTGATGTCATTTGGGTTGACCAATGCCCCCACTGCTTTTATGGAGTTGATGAACCGAGTGTTCGGGCCCTATTTGGACTTATTCGTGATTTTTTTCATCGATGATATTTTGATTTAATCCCGTAGCCGAGAGGAGCATGAGCGGCTCCTTAGAGTCATCCTCCAGACTATGAAGGATAGTCAGTTGTATGCCAAATTTTCCAAGTGTGGGTTTTGGATGAGTTCGGTTGCATTTCTATGCCATGTGGTATAATCAGAGGTTATTCAGGTGGATCCTAAGAAGATTTCAGTAGTTAGAGATTGGCCTAGGCCCACTTTAGCTACAGAGATTCGGAGTTTCTTGGGCTTAGTGGGTTATTATCGCCGGTTTGTGAAGGGGCTTTCATCTATTGCAGCCCCAATGACCAGGTTGACTCAGAAGGGTGACAAGTTTAGGTGGTCTCATGAGTGTGAGGCGAGCTTTCAGAAGCTTAAGACAGCCTTAACCACAGCACCGATGTTAGTTTTGCCCACAAGTTCAGGACCATATACCGTGTATTGTGATGCTTCACGGGTTGTACTTGGTGCAGTGTTGATGCAGGATGGCAAGGTTATAGCTTATGTTTCACGTTAGTTGAAGGTTCATGAGAAGAAATATCCAGTTCATGATTTAGAGTTAGCAGCTATTGTTGATGCGTTGAAGATTTGGAGGCATTATCTGTATGGGGTGCCATGTGAGGTGTTCACAGATAATAAGAGTTTGCAGTATTTGTTCAAGAAGAAGGAGTTGAATATGAGGCAGAGGAGATGGTTAGAGCTGTTGAAGGACTATGACATTACCATCTTATATCATCCGGGGAAGGCCAATGTGGTGGCCGATGATTTGAGCCGGAAGTCATCCAGCATGGGTAGTCTTGCTTATATACTAGTCGGAGAGCGAACGCTTGCTTTGGATGTTCAGGCTTTGGCCAACCGGTTCATGAGAATGGAGCTTTCTGAGACTGGTAGTGTTTTGGCCCATATTGTGGCCCGTTTATCATTGTATGATCATATCCGGGCCAGGCAGTATGATGATCATCATTTATGTGCTCTTAGAGATACGGTTCTGTACGGAGGTGCCAAGCAGGTTATAGATGATGATGAGAGAGTTTTGAGGATGCAGGGTCATATTTGCGTACTTGATGTTGATGGAATTCGGGAGTTGATATTGCAGGAGGCCCATAGTTCCATGTATTCTATTCATCCGGGCACCGCAAAGATGTACCAAGACTTGCGGCAGCATTATTGGTGGCGGAGGATGAAGAAGGATATTGTAGCATATGTAGCTCAGTGCTTGAACTGTCAGCAGGTTAAGTACGAGTACCAGAGACCCGATGGTTTGATGCAGCAGATTGAGCTTCCCGAGTGGAAATGGGAGCGTATCACCATGGATTTCGTAGTTGGACTCCCACGGACTCAGAGGGTGTTTGATGCAGTGTGGGTTATTGTGGATAGGCTGACAAAGTCAGCACATTTCATTCCTGTATCAGTTTTGTATTCTTCGGAGAAGTTGGCAAAGATCTACATCAGGGAGATTGTTCGCCTACATGGCGTGCCCGTGTCCATTATATCTGACCGAGGTACTCAATTTACCTCCCATTTTGGAGAGTATTTCAGCGGGAGTTGGGCACACGGGTTGATTTGAGCACATCATTCCATCCTCAGACGGACGGACAATCCGAGCGTACTCAGATTTTGGAGGATATGTTGCGGGCATGTGTCATTGACTTTGAAGGTTCATGGGACCAGTTTTTACCTTTAGTTGAGTTTGCCTACAACAACCGCTATCAGTCGAGCATTCAGATGGCTCCGTATGAGGCGTTGTATGGTAGTCGATGTCGGCCGCCAGTTGGGTGGTTCGAGCCGGGAGAGGCTAGATTGTTGGGTTCAGAGTTACTCCAGGATGCCTTGGATAAAGTGAATATTATTCAGGATAGACTTCGTACAGCCCAGTCCAGGCAGAAGAGTTATACAGATCGCAGAGTTCGTGATTTGGCATTTATCATTGGAGACCGAGTATTTCATCGGGTGTCACCCATGAAGGGCATGATGAGGTCCGGGAAGAAGGGCAAGTTGAGCCCTAGGTACATTGGTCCATTTGAGATTTTGGATAAGGTAAGAGAGGTGGCCTACAGACTTGCTTTGCAACCTAGTTTATCAGCCGTGCACCCGGTGTTTCATGTATCTATGCTTCGGAGGTATATTGTCGATCCCTCTCAGGTACTTGACTTCAGCGGTGTCCAGTTGGACAAGGATTTGACTTATGAGGAGGAGCCGGTAGCCATATTAGCTCGGCAGGTTCATCAGTTGAGATCGAAGAGTTATCCTTCGGTTAGTGTTCAGTGGAGATATCATCTTGTTGAGGCAGCTACCTGGGAGTCTGAGTCTGCTATGCGGAGCCGATATCCCTATCTTTTCCCCGATTCAGGCACCATTCTATGTCCGTTCGAGGACGAACGAATATTTTAGAGGTGGAGATTGTGATGACCCAAAAGGTCATCCCGTGTAATTTTAGCTAAATCTATGTTTTGAGGCCGTAAAAGCCTCCTTTTATCTCACCTCGATGTGCGTGTGCAGTCCGGTCGTGTAGCCGGGAAGTCGTTAAGTGAAAAATTGATAAAATGATGATTTTGTATTAATTATTTGAGTAATTTTGGAAAACAGACTCGGACCCGTGATTTGGAGGTCCCAGAGGGTCCGTAGGAAAATATGGGACTTGGGCGTATTTACTTTTAAATCATATGTTAAATCATGTTTTAAGACTAATGCTATATTTGGGCTGTAAGCCATGTTTGGGGCCTTGTGCCGACTTGTTTATACCCTTGGGGGCTTTTATTGTTGTTTCCTCACTGTGTTGACTTATGATTTACACTCAGGCATATTATGGTTAACTGATTTCGGAAATCAAACTTATTTACACTATTTCTGAGATATAAAATGATATTTTGGGTCGATTACCCCGTTTTATTGATAGCCCGAGTGGCTTTTTGAGAGTTTATGACTGAGTGAGGCCGAGGGCCTGATTGTGAGGATATGATATGCCACGAGGTGGCTTGATATTAGCGCTTGGACTGTTGGAGCCCCTTCGGAGTCTGTACACACCCCCAGTGAGCGCAGGTACCTACTGAGTGCGAGTGCCGAGTGCTGAGTGATTGGGAGGTATGAGTGATAGTAAGGTTTCCAGAGGGGCTGATACTGAGTGATTGTGAGGCATGTAGAGTGACTGATTCTGAGTGATGATTTGCCCGGGGGGTGGTTTATGGTACATGTTTTCGCCCGAGTGACTATTTATGTTTTATTTATTTGTTTATACAAAACTCTTTGGGTATTTTTCTGAAACTTTTGGAAATCATACTTTTCAAAGGGTTTTTACTGAAGTTGGCTTTTAAAGCATGTTGATTTAATGTATACACTGTTGGAAAGAAAGGCAGTGCTTATTGTGAATTGGTGATTTGATCCTATGTGTTTCTTACTGCTTAGACTTGATTTATTTTCATTACTACTGAGTTGGCGTACTCATATTATTCGTTGCATCCCTGTGTGCAGATACAGGTGCTGGTACCGTGCGCTAGTTTTCTTCCTTCGTGTGGAGCCGGAGTTGGGATTTCGAGGTAGCTGTTCAGCGTCCACAACATCTCTTTTCCCATTTCTTGTTTTGTATCTAGTTTCTCGTTCTAATACTTGATGTATTATGACAATAGGGTGATTTTTTACTAATCGTAGATGCTCATGACGGTTGACTCTAGGTTTTGTGGTAGTGTATAAACTGTTTTATTCACTTTGTTTCTTTAACCGCTTGAGCGAAAGAATTTTGTGAAATATCGGAACAGTTTTGGAAATTATGAAAATATTATGTCAGTATGTGATTGTTGGCTAGCCTAGTTCCACGATAGGCGCCATCACGGCCGGCTTAGGATTTGGGACCGTGACATTAATAAGCCATAATGAAAATTAACATAATTTAAAAATACTATATAGGTCGTGCTAAAATAAGTATAGGTAATAAGTACTAATATTAGTTACATAACTAAGTATTAAAGAAAAATATAAACTAAGTTATGTATTTTCATCATAAACCAATGTAAAACTAAAATCATTATCCAACACTATCATCATTACTAGTATTGAATTGAATTTCTTTTGTTATCATAGTATTGATTTGAACTTTGTTTGAGTTACTACATTTATGGGCTCTAAAATTTATTTATCATTCAAGAATGTTAAGTCCAAACTTGAAACAATACGTTAAATGATAATACTGTGAAAATTTTTAAGAAATATTTATAAATTATATTACAATAAATATTTATATATATAAAATATTTTTAAAAATTATATAAATGTACTATCGGGTTGTTTTGGTTTCTGTTTGATTTTTTTAGTTAAAACCAAACCAAACCAATTATGGTCGGCTTTTATTTTCCAATACCAACAAAATCAAACCAAACCTGTGATGACCCAAAAGGTCATCCCGTGTAATTTTAGCTTATTTTAGCTAAATTTATCTCACCTCGATGTGTGTGTGCAGTCTGGCTGTGTAGCCTGGAAGTCATTAAGTGGAAAATTGATGAAATGATGATTTTGTATTAATTATTTGAGTAAAGTTGACTTTGGTTAATATTTTTGGTAAACGGACCCGGACCCGTGATTTGGCGGTACCGGAGGGTTCGTAGGAAAATATGGGACTTGTGCGTATGCCCGAAATCGACTTCCGAGGTGCCAAGTCTAAGAAATGAATTTTTGAAGAAAATTGCTTTCTTAAAAATATAAAGGTTTTTGAAAATGAGATTTGATGCAAAACCTGTGATACCGGGACCGTATTATGGTTCTGGAGAACGGAACATGTTCAATATGTCTTATATGTGTTATCTGTGAAATTTGGTGGGAAACGGACTTAGTTTGATGTGATTCGGATCGAAAATGGAAAATCTAGATGTTTTAGAAGTTTAAAGGAATTTCATTGATTTTGAGGTTTAATTCGATGTTCATGATGTTATTTTAGTGTTTTCGTTACTTGAATAAGTCCGTAGGATGTTTTTGAGGTTGTGTGCATAATCGGGTTGGAGCCCCGAGGGCTCGAGTAAGTTTCGGGTGGGTTCCGGGGTG
The DNA here is from genome assembly GCA_005239525.1 of Nicotiana knightiana. Classification (NCBI taxonomy): domain Eukaryota; kingdom Viridiplantae; phylum Streptophyta; class Magnoliopsida; order Solanales; family Solanaceae; genus Nicotiana; species Nicotiana knightiana. The sequence goes on from ML396949.1 coordinate 61,653, forward strand.
TTTAGAGTTAAAAAATCATTGCTGGTGCACCAGTTCTTGTGGGCCCGCACATGCGAGCCTTGGGCCGCAGGTGCGGATAAGCAGCCATAGGTGCGATCCAGCACAAGCCAGCCCAATTCCGCAGTTGCGACACCTTCTTCGCAGAAGCAGTTCTGCAGGTGCGGAAGCACCTCCGCAGGTGCGATGGATTTTTCGCACCTACGAAAGCGCAGGTGCGACCCAGGCACCGCAGGTGTGAGGGTCGGGCTTAATTGATTTTGAGGTTTAATTCGATGTTCATGATGTTATTTTAGTGTTTTGGTTAATTGACTAAGTCTGTAGGATATTTTTGAGGTTGTGTGCATAATCGGTTTGGAGCCCCAAGGGATCGGGTAAGTTTCAGATGGGTTCCGGGGTGTTTAGAGTTGAAACATCACTGCTGGTGCATCAGTTCTGGTGCGCCCGCACCTGCGAGCCTTGGGCCTCAGGTGCGGATAAGAAGCCGCAGGTGCGGTCCAGCCCAATTTCGCAGGTGCGACACCTTTTTCGCAGAAGCAGTTCTGCAGGTGCGGAAGCACCTCCACAAGGCCCTCAGTGTCTTAGCCAATTTCTGCAGGTGCGATGGATTTTCCGCACCTGCGAAAGCGCAGGTGCGACCCAGGCACCGTAGGTGCGAGGGTCGGGCAGTGTTTAAGTTAGATGTTTCACCCGATTTCTTCTTCATTTCTTCACCAAAATAGGAGACCAAGGGCGATTTTCTCAAGATAGTTTCTTCCCAAATCATTGGTAAGTAACCCCTAACTAGTTTATTTCAACTTCCTAATGATTTCCATCAACTTTTATCAAGAATTCTAGGGTTTTAATGGTAGAAATTGGGATTTTGGGTAGAATTAGGGCTTTTTCATTATTTGTAAATTTGACCTCGTTTTGGGGTCGGATTTAAAAACAAATTATATATTCGGGCTCGTGGGGGAATGGGTGATCAGATTTTTGTCCGAACCTCGTGTTTTGACCAAGCAGGCCCGGGGTCGAATTTTGGAATTTTTGGAAGAATGTTGGGAAATGTATAATTAGGCATTGACATTGAATTGTTGGGTAATTATTTATGTTATTGAGTCGATTATTTCTAGATACGATTGTTTTGGGGTCTGATTCGAGAGGAAAAGCAGTGCTAGAGGCTTGATTTGCATTCTTGGAGCCGAGGTAAGTGTTTGGTCTAACCTTAGCTTGAGGGAATAGGTGTTGAGTCTTAATCGCTACATGTTTATTCCATGTTCAAGGTATAGGTAAGGTGAGGTAGTACCTATATGTTGTTGCCGAGCATGACCGTGAGTCGGATATTTGCAATTATATGATATTTATTGGCTTTTACTGTGTTTATGGGTTTAATATCAATTTGATAGCTATTCATTTGGTGAAGATTCTTACTTATGGGTAATGTTGAGTAGTTGATTGGTTGAGGAACTTTACGTTGGGTTATACACTTGTGTAGGATTGGTTATAGTTGTGTCCCTTGCCGGAACGGTATTATTCTTGGTTATTATTTCCGTGTATTTTTTAGGTTTCTTATTGTTGATATTCATGCCAACTGTTGCTTTTATGTTGTTATGCACGAGGGAGCATTTTGTGCCATAAGTTTATGTTGTTTATGCACAAGGGGACATTCTGTGTCGTGTTTATGTTGTTTATACACGAGGGGACATTCCGTGCTGTGTTTATGATATATATGTGCACGGGGGGACATTCCGTGCCGTGATTGTGATGTTTTATGCACGAGAGGACATTCTGGCCATGTTTATGTTGTTTATGCACGAGGGGACATTCCGTGCCATATTTTATATTGTTATGCACGAGGGGACATTCTGTGCCGTGTTATGCTAAAAATATGTACGAGGGGACATGCCGTGCCGTGTTATGCTAAAAATATGTACGAAGGGACATGTCGTGCCGTTTCTTTTCACTATTTAATTCGTGTTGTCAATCCCCGTTATTATTTTCGAATATTTTAGACTATTGTTTCGTTTCTGTCATTTCAGTATTTGCTATCCCTTTTACTTACTATATATTTCTCATGGTTATTTCTGGTTATATTTTATTTAAACTGCACAAGTGATATTATTTGTCGTGTCCTAGCCTCGTCATTACTTCGCCGAGGTTAGGCTCGGCACTTACTCAGTACATGGGGTCGATTGTACTGATGCTACACCTGTTTCTTTATGTCGTGCAGATTACGGAGCCAGACCCAGTGGGCATTGATCGAGGGAGTATCCTTCGGTCCACAAGCGACACTGTGGTAGTCCCGCAGACGTTCGCGGGCCTTGGCGTCACCATCTATTTCTTTCCTTCTGTCTCATCTTGTATTTCTAGACAGCTACACTTGTTTAATTCAGACTCATATTTTTAGTAAATGTTAAACTGTCCGTGAAATTGTGACACCAGTTCTGGGGGTATATTTAAGGAAATTTCGTAAGATTTATTATCTAAATTGTTGAATTACTTATCTTCCACATTTCTAATTATAATTGTTCTAGTTTACCACTATTATTGCAATTGCCTATAATAAGGGAATAAATGTAATAATTGAAATGTTGTCTTGTCTAGCGGGTTCAACATTAGACGCCATCAAGGCCTAAATGTGAGATTTCAGATTGTGACAAAACCACAACGGAATTTTTTTTTCCTCGGATTATCGATTTGATGCGATTTATCTTTTTTCTTTGTACACCCTAATGGGTAAATATGAAAATTCCCCTTCAATTAGACAAATTGATATTTCTTAAATCCACTTCTATGGAAAATCTTTAATTCATTTCCTGCTGCCCAAAGGCCTCTTAGTTGTCAATACCTAAAATCATATTTGAACCACAATTTTCCTGAAAAGAACCGATATATACATTTACTAAATTTAAAAAAAAAAAAAAAGTCTACTAGAGCCTAACAAACGTCATGATAATTGGTCAACTTCTACTTGATATGTACTCCCTGTTCACTTTTAATTGTTCATTTTTGACTTACACTTTTTAAGAAAATAAATGAAGTATGTCTTTTACAATTTTACCTGTAATAATGATAGCATTTTTTAAAGTCTTGGAAAATGATTTGGGAAATGAGTAATTAATGATAAGAATAAAACAGAAAAAAAAAGATTATCTTTCTCTTAATTTAGTATAGTGAACAAGTAAAAGTAAAAATGTATTTTTCGTATGATGCCATAATAGACAAGTAAAAATGAACGGAGGGAGTAATTGGTAATTATTTTGTTGATTTGGACTCTAAGTCATTTGAACACATACAACAGCACAAAATAATTAATTAAAGCAGAAGAAAATATATTTTTAAAAAACAATAAAATTTAAAGTTCGCATAACTGAAACTGAGCAAATACCAAGATAATTAGGAAAAGCATCAACTAACACTATTACAACATAAAGTAATAGTGTAAATCCATTTTGAGAATCTCTAGAACTTCAACTCAAGTCAAATCCAACTTCAATTTCTCATCTTCATCATCGTCTTGAATAACAATTATTTCAGGAATTGGCTTCTTCAGTTGCTTAATAAATGGTCTTGTCCGGTAAATCGGATTAATACCCCTGCACATAACAAGAACACACTTCCAGATATTTAATTAAATTATATATATTAATTTATGCACATTTTGGATAAATGACCAATAAACTTGTACTCTTATAATAAAATTTACCCCTCTAAAATAGTAACGGATTATTAGATGAATGTAGAACAAAGAATTTGACCAAAGTCATACATGTTTTGTGGTTTCCTTGTCCTTTGAGGTACATATTGTGGAGGCAACCCATGAAATGTAGGACAACGGTTTATGAAAAAAACTTGTGTTTTATTTATGAAAGAAACAGTGAATATATAAGCCTCATATTTAGGAATTAGAGACCTGCCATCACTCGACACAATCAACATTTCGCATTTATCGTAAATAAAATGATGCATAAGGCCTGTAGCATCTGAGCTTTAAAACTTTAAACTTTAAAACTGATAAACTTTAAAACTTACCTCATTTGGATTTTGGGGTTCATTTCCTAATTGAGGCATATTTATGCATTCATTGTCACGAAAATGACGCATAAGGGTTGTAGTATTTGGTAGATTTGGTCACAAAATCGACAAGCTATTAGAGTTACCTCATTTCCAATGGAGACATACTCTCACTTTGAACGTTTGAAATAATGAAATTCTTTTAGTTTTTCCTTGAGAAGAAAATTTAAAACAAATCTTATTAAACAATATATCAGAGAATAAAACTGAAAAAGTAAGAACTCACTAGGAGATCATGAGGTTGAATAACTATGCGTTACAGAGAATGAAACATAAAAATGTTAATAATACAAACACTGAGAGTGAAAGAGATGGCTTGAGAAAGAAAAGACTGATCATGATTTTGGCGTGAATAAAAAAAACGCGAAGGACACGTATATATAGAAGAATTAGAAAGATGCAGGAGATTCACCATTAATAATTTGTTTAAACTGCGTCTCCTGAAAAGGAAAAAAGAAGAAAAAGGAAAATCTCCGCTGAAGTGGTTTTAAAATCATTATTAAAAAGTAGTTTTTGTAACTTATTTCTTTATAAATTTTCTTGATAAAGAAGTTTAATATTTTTCTTTCTCCGAGTTTATATAAATTGAATCTATAATTTTTATAACTTTTATAGAAAAAAGTTAAATTATTTAAATTAATATATTGAAAGATGTCATATTGAGTAGGGGTGTACTTGGACCGGTTTAGTTCGATTTTTATCAAAATCAAACCAAACCAACTATATCGGTTTGGATTGGTTTGCTTTTCTCGAATTTTTTGGATTTTTCATTACATGAATACTATTGCAATTTTATTTTATTAATATTATAGATTAAGTTTTGATCAAGTGAATATATATTTAGTAAAAATTGAAAAACCTGACAAATACATGATCTATTAAAACATTTTTATGGGGGAATATTTTTTAATAACATATGATAGTTATGTTCTTTGTCACCTAACGATAATTTTTCGTTAATGTCAGCTTTCAAGGTTAACCAAATTTAATAATTAAGCATAAAAATTAATATGATACCAAAATAATGATATCTTCGATTTAATTTTAAATTATCAAAATACCATTTCAAATTCGACAAAATATAAGAATGTAATAGATCTTGATATATGAATATGAAAGGACAAAGAGATTGAAGCATTTCAATAACATTTGAAATGGTCTTCCCAAATTTTAAAGTAAATAAAATAGACGCATTTCACAATTTTATTAAGTATTACATCTCATGTGAGGATCCCAAATATTTGTAGATGTTTTTTAAAGAAAAATTCTATATAAAGTCTTAGAAGTACATATAATGTTATAAATTTATATGTTGGTTTTATTCGAATTTTTTTATTCAATATCAAACTAAATCAAACCTAATATAATCGGGGTTGTTAGTCGATTTAGTTTGACTTTTCGATTTGGTACAATTATGCGATTCGGTGAACACCCCTAATATTGGGATTGATTGCATTTCGAAAACAACATACACGCTTGCTTTTAGCTTTTAGTTATACTAATAGTTATCTAATGATAGAAATGCATTAGAATGTCTATTAATTGCTGTTGCATTAAATAATTCCTACTTCTTAATTGTGGAACTTTCAATTTAATTATGTTTTCCTCAAGTATAGGTTAAAAGTAAATGATAATTGTCAGTTTCTTAACCTAAAATGGTAAAGTATCTAATGTGAAATCTGACTAGCTTTGCTACGATTAGTGCTTTGCTCAACTTATTTCACAAATAGTAAATGCATAAATATCCTATCATAAAAATAGATTACACTTTGTGATTACATGGAGTTATGACTACAAGTTTAGTCCATGAAGGCACCGAACAGAGTTAGACTGCAATTTACTTTTTAGGTTTGTTATTTTATTTTCTTTAAAACGCATGAAATGAAGATTTTAAAGTTTTATTAGTTTTATCCGCGGTCTTTGTAAGACATACACAAATGTATACGGCTAAAATCGGACTCACTCGATTTTGTTGATTAACTGAGGCCAGGATGGTGGGCCGAGGATCGACCCCATGTTATATCAGACCGAGATATGAAGGTGCGGTACCAAGCTCGGGATTCAAAGCACCAATCGAGATCGATACCAGTAAGGATCGAGACCAAACGGGATAGACATCGAGCAAGACCGAAGATAGCCTACTAACGGAAAGCTGAGATATCCGCGACCAGGCGAGGATCGTGGCGGAAATCTCGGCAGGAATCAAATCAAGAACAGTTGTTCAGCCAATCATGAGATTTCCTTCCGTATTTAGAATTGTATCATAAGTATAATTCATCTACTATATAAATGGGGGTTCTAATCATTTGTAATAATCTAATTCTCGCATAACAAAGCAATACTATACTTTTTTCTCTCTTAAACTCTCTCGCTCTTTAGTTCAGCTCATATATCTTAGATATATTCTTAGCCGGTTAGAGGGCGATCTAGCTCGAGGGCCAAATCACATTTTTATACTGGTTTTCTTTATTTTTCAGTCAATTATTAACATTAATTATCGTAGTCATCAATTTGTGCTAGGTGAAATCACATATCCTTAAAACCACTTATAAATTTAATTTTTTTTTTTTTTAGTAATCCACTAGGCTGAGCGCCTAGGGCTATTTTTTATTTAAATAACTAAAATAACAGCGTATCATGATGTCTTACTATGAGTAAGACAATAACGTATGTGTTCTACATCCATCATTGGTGTAATACTACTATGTGAAATAAAGTCTAATGTAAACTAGCCACATTTAATTGTTATCCCATTTTAAGGGTAAACAGTTTGGCGCCCACCATGGGGCTCAGGATAATAGTGATTGCTTGGTATTAATTCTTGTAACACACACTGCTTTACGCTTGTTCTCGTAAGTGTTTTTAGTTTCAGGATCAGCATGTCGAACTCTCAAACAGTACTCACACACGCGGACAATGGCCTTGGTTTTCATGGGGAAAACGACAATATAGCCGCCCCAGGGATCGAAGTACCTCAGGCTGACCTCGAGGGAGTAGCTACAGACCCCATCGATGTCAGTTCCCATGTTGCTCTGAATGCGAATCTGGGCGTCGATCCCCAAATTAGCGTCCGCAGAGATGCTCGATCATCCGGTCAGAATGCACAGGGCGGCGAAGACGGCAGAGTCAGCCTTTAATTAATATCTAAAATGTTGCAGGCTCAACAAGTTGCCATAGCGCAACTCCAAAATCAGAACCACACACCAAGCAGGGCCGAACGCGAGCCCTCACTAGAAGTTATTCGTAGGGCCGAACCAGTACCGGAGAGGTCAAACATGAATGAGTCGGGGACTGACCCCGCTATTATGAAAATGCTGGAGGAGCCCAAGAGACGAATTGGATCGGGGGAGACAAATATTGAAGAAAATGAAAAAGGGAAGAAACGTATAACTCCGGACTTGATCAAATTCTAGGGGCAACACCGATTCTGAAGGGTTTGTTATGGTGTAATTTAACTTCTAAGGATAAATGTTCTCCGAGCCGTACTCTTTTTCCCCCACCTGAGTTTTTTCCCGGTTAGGTTTTCTTGCGAATGTTTTTAATGAGGCGACAAGGAGGACATTTCAAGATAAAGCACGAACATGTGAGGACACAAGTCGATCAGTTCATTGCCCGACCTCTCAATACTTCTCCAGGTCGACTAATGATTTGTCACGACCCAAATTCCCTCCGTTGGGTATCGTGATGGCACCTAGTCTTAGGGACTAGGTAAGCCTAACGGTTACTGAATAACAACAATATTAAAAGGAAAACTAACAGTCTTGATATAGAATCTCAACAGAATGAACAAACTTTCCCAAAACCGGTAGTACAAGTCATAAGCTCTACGAATCTTATATAACTTCTAAGTACAACTGTTTGGAAGTAGATATAATAGTGTATGAATAATAAATACAAAGAGGGTGACTCCGATGCATGCGAACGCAACAGCAGGTTACCTTGAGTCTCCTCGGAAATCATCCACACAACTACTACAATATATACCTGGATCTGCACACAAAAATGTGCAGAAGTGTAGTATGAGCACACCACAGCAGTGCGAGTAAGTATCAAGACTAACCTCGGTGGAGTAGTGACGAGGACTAGTCAAGACACCACTGGTCTACAAAATAAATAGCATGAATATAGAAATGACCGAACGTTACATCTATCTAAGACTTCTCACAAAATAAATAACATGAATATAGGAATTCGATTCCGGGCATACGCCCAAGTCCCATATTTTCCTACGGATCCTCCAAGACCGTCAAATCACGAGTCCGGGTCCGTTTACCAAAAACGTTGACCGAAGTCAACTTTATTAGAATTTCTAATACAAAATTATCACTTTTATCAGTTTTTCACATAAAGGCTTCCCGGCTACACGTCCGGACTGCGCACGCAAATCGAGGTGATATAGAAGGAGGTTTTCACGACCTCAGAACATAAAATTAGCTAGAAATATACGGGATGACCTTTTGGGTCATCACATGATTGGACTAGATAGACTGATAGACTGGGACTGGAATACCAGCCTGGAAAAAATGTCAATTCCTTCAATATATATATATATAAACGTAAAGCACACAAGTACACAAAGTTCGCCCATGTTTTTTCCAAAAAAACGCTGCATCAAGTAAGAAAAAGTCACATTCGACCTCGTTCGAATCAATTAAAGTGACATTCGAACTAACTAAGAGTAACATTCGACCTCGCTCGAATTAACTCACATTCGACCTCGTTCGAACTAACTAAGAGTAACATTCAACCTCGCTCGAATTAACTCATATTCGACCTCGTTCGAATCAATTAAAGTGACATTTGACCTAGTTCGAGTTAATTAAAGTCACATTCGACCTCACTCGAATAACTCACATTCGACCTCATTTGAATTAATTAAAGTCACATTCGACCTCGCTCGAATTAAGTCACACTCGACCCTGTTCGAGTTAATATCTACCATCTCTGCAACAACTAAATCCAAAGTTCTTTTAGTCGAGGCAACCAAACGATAAAAACATACAGAACTAAACAGAGAAGATTCAGAAACAAACAATAAAAATAGCATTGCACATTCAAAAGTATATTTTTTATAGGGGCTGAACAGACGCCTGCAAAAGTGAACACAAAAATTACAAGGGCATAACTATTCAGCAACACCGTCTCCACCATCGCCCTCTCCATCAGAGTATGCATCCTCGTACTAGGCACCCAATTCAATCCCGCTCAAATCCTCTTCGCCATCACCAGTCCCCGGCATAGCAGGGTCATAACCACAGGCGTCCTAAGTTGTGCGCGCCTTAGCATGAGCATCCTTAAACTTAGACTCAGGATATATCCCCATCGTCATCAAATCTATGAATATGTCTAGTTGGGCCTCAACGTGGATCCACTTCTCATAAAAATCCCGCATAATATCGGGATAAGTAGAAGTGTGAGAGGAGGACGACTGAGCCAACAACAACACCTTCTCGTCCTCGAGAGCGACGATTTGATCACCAAGGTTTGAGACCTCTTCCACATCGCTCTCCATGCAGCCATAGACGCCTCATGGTCTCCCCTCGTGGATTCCTCGGCTTTAACTATCTCGCCGCCGACATCCACTATCCTCCTCTTGAGCGGAACCCAAGTCCTCCTCGCTCGGCGGCGACTCATCTACCAAATGTAGCACAGATGGAACCGGAGTCTCTGCTTTTGAGGCCGCCGACGGTCGACTAGGTCTACGCAATGCCGGGGGCTTAGAAGAAGTGGTCGTCTGAGCAGAATTGTCCGCACCCGCAGCAAGTGAAGATATCATCGTAGCAATCGGTTGACGAAACGTAGGAGTAGGAGCCCTCGCCCCCCTCGGAGCTCTCCGACCTAACGACAAAACCAACATTAAGTCAACCCCACGATACAAAAAAAAGGACGACCTGAAGACCGAAGCAACAAAAATTCAAGCAAACGACTCACCGGCCGTGGAGCGCTTGGACCCAACCTTCTTGTGGAACGCCGACCATTCACAGATCCCCATCGTATGGGGAAAGACATGACTTACCCAATCGTGAATGTCTGCAACCAATAGAGAGGTTCTTTCTCGGATGAAAAAAGAAAAAAATGGAACGATTGAGCTACTAACGAAATAAATGAAATAAGCATTCAGCGGAGGTACTTACGAGCATAGTTCTATGCTTAAGGAAATCCATTAAAATTTTTCACTACGTCCTCGGTCTTGACGTAGAAATAGTTGAACCAGAACCGACGATTGGCCTTATCGTCCATCTTCACTGCCAAACCCTTACTTCCACGGTGACGAAGGTGTAACATCGTCCCCCTATGGAAACTTGGCGGCGAAGAAATGCATTATATGGAAAATAAAAATTCCGTGGCTGGCCAGTTTCGCGTACTTCGTCAACATAAGGATGAACTTGTAGATGTAAAGGGAGAGCTGGTCTGGGAAGACGCCGTAATAGCGGCAGAATTCCTCCGCTAATGGGGGAAGGAAAAAAGAATAACCCACGTAGAACGGATACACATAGAATACGCAATATCCAGGGCGGTTAATCTGTACCACGTCGCGGTCGGCCGGGACTAGGTCAATGTGGGTCGAGATTTTGAACTTGGCCCTAATTTCGGCAAGGGAAGCCACACCCATTTTAGATTCTAGAGGCTCAGGATCGTCCGCGGGTCATTTTGAGAAGTACGACCTAGATTTGTCATTACGAGGAATTATATAATCTACAATAGGGAAGATGTCATCTTCTGCAACAATGACAGCCCCATCGTCATGAGGGGGCATTCTCACTGCCAGTGGAATCAGGTCAGAGGTCCCTCCAGAACTGGAAGATGCATTAACGATCTTCGGTTGTTTATTAGCGTAGAAAGTACGAACGCATAGGAGGTAAGAGTACCAGAATTCTCTAAAGCCAGAGAAAACAGGGATGTGAAGGTGGAAACAACGGAAGCATGAACATAGGAAGAAGAAGAAAGATATAGAGGTTCGAATGCCTGAAAACATGAAGGATCAAATAAAGGGTTTCCTATCCCTATTTATAAAAAACTCTGGCACCCTAATCGAGAAAACCAATCGTCGATGCACAAATATTGAAACGGCTTAGGCGCGGGAAACGATGTGCCGCATCAGGAAAATGCATAATAATGACGCATGATGTCATGACATCATTCTGAACCAACATTGACGATAAGTTATGTCTCACAAAGTGCCATTTTATCACCTTGGCCGTGGTCGCTACTACTCGACCTGCCTACATAAATTTCTCAACTGCGACTAGAGAAGTTGTTGTTGTTGTTGTTGATGATGAAGTCCACCCACCGAGATCGTTCGAGAGACAACCTCGATAAGCGGAGGGACTAACTGTATGGGTCAAAATCTGACTAAGAAAAATTTAGCACAAAAATGTATTATCAGAAGTAATTGGTTGATGTTGACCAGTGATTAATGGAACTTACCGCCGAGCAGTCGATTACAGCTGAGGTCAAGTGTCACGAGCAATAGTAACGGCTAGTTTTGTAATAGGATCTTTAGAGAGAATATTCCATTGAATATTCTCTGTACTTGTACTTTTAGGGTTGTTTAGGGTATGTCTCATATAAATAGAAAGAAAGATAAGGCTAAAAGAGGGAGATTCTTTGAAAAGATTTCTCTTGAAAAGCAGACTCTCGAGATAAATACAAAGATCACCTTTCTAAAGAGATTCATCTTTTTGGATTATTCTATATCATTCCCATCAAATCCGACAAAGCCTTTAATATTCTCATAGTTACTTGTCATTCATCATTGACAGAAAGAAGGATCATCCACCTCATTCAATATTGGGTGAATCATTCTCTTTATTTATGTCACGACCCAGAATCCATTTAAAGGTCGTGATGGCGCCGGACACCACTGTCAGGCAAGCCAACATAAAATAGTTAATTAAATTTTCATTTTAATATTTTTGAAGTCGTTTCTTTTCATTACATTAAATAGCAAATAATGAAATTTCACCGAGTAACGAGATGTTTTTAACGAGTTCAAATAATGAATAAATCCCGTAGTCATCCCAGAACCCAGAGTCACAAGTGCATGAGCAAATTTTAGGAATTTAAAATGTAATACAATAACTGTCTAGAATACAAACTGGACAGAAGAGGAAATACAATACGTCTGAAGGAGACTCTGCTGGCTGCGGATCGTCCCATAAGATGCAACTCACCTTAAGTCCTCGTTCCAACCATGCTGCTACGCCCACGAGGCCATTATCCATACATGTACCTGTACATAAAAAATGTACATCAAGTGTAGTATGAATACGAAAACAACATGTACCCAGTAAGTATCCCGTCTAACCTCGAAGAAGTAGTGACGAGGGGTCGACTCCGACACTTACTAATGGTCCAATAATATCGGGTACGGTGAAGAAGTGAATAAATATGAAACAGAGTAAATATATGAAACCAACAAGTATAAATTACGTAGTACGATCCCCTTCTTTACTATTTACTCAGCTCTCAACTAGCAAGTTCCCTTCGTAACCGGAGCATATACATAGATACAGTGGATTTCATCAATAGGTTGTCATAATTAAAATAAGGGGGAGATCTCAGATACACTTGCTTCTAGTAAGTAAATTGTGCACTGCTGAAGGATCGAACGACGCGAACCATAGATGTATCTATTAACCTGCCGAGGCAAACAGACCGATCCCATAAGAGTAGTAGAAGGAAAATACCCCGCTCGCGAAACATATATGCGATGCGGTTACACATAGATTTCTTAAGTTGTTATAATATTCGTCAATTCCTGTCGAAATTACGGAGTTCAAATGAAACCTTTTAAATCTTATATTTTATTTCAATTCCTCTAAAAACATTTAACAAGTGAACTCAATCTCACTCCCTCTCAAGAAAAACAATAAACACAAATCAATAACAATACCAACAAGGCATGATGTGAGCCTAAAACTACCCGGACATAGGCATAGCTAGTAGCTACGTGCGGACTCTCGTCACCTCGTGCTTACGTAGCCCCCATAAATAGTAGCACATACTTAATTATTTCACCTATGGGGACAATTCCATCTTACAAGGTTAGAAAGGAGACTTACCTCGCTCCAAAGTTTCATAACCAGCTTCCAAGCCCTTCCGACGACTCAAACCGATGCACAACTCTAAAAAACTAGCCAATAATTATGCAAACCCATTAATATATGCTCAAATACTCATTATAATCCAATTCATAAAAATTCCTAACCCCGATCAAAAAGTAGATAAAAATCACCCTCGGACCCATAATATTACGAACTCAAATATATAATTTGTTCTCGATTCCATGCCCAAATTTACGAGTTCCTTCCCAAAATGCTAACTTTCACAACAGGCGCCGAAACGCTCTCGAGCCACCCAAAACCCGATTTGGACATACGGCGAAGTCCAAAATCATCATACGAACCTGTTGGAACCTTCAAGTCCCGATTCCGAGTCCGTTTACTCAAAGATTCAACCTTAGTCGATCCTTCCAACTTAGAACTTCTGAAACGAGAGTTCTCTTTACAACTGAACTCCGAAACTCCCGGAATTCAATTCCGACCATACGTACAAGTCATAATACCTGAAGTGAAGTTGTTCACGGCCTCAAACTGCTGAACGATGCGTTAGAGCTCAAAACGACCGGTCGGGTCGTTACAATTTACATTTAGTATCATTTATTGTTATTTAATGCTTGATATCTCCATCACATTATTGAACTTGAAACATTAAATACAAGTTGCATTAAAACTGTCCCGACACTGTTCTACATTATCCACGTAGGTTGATTATAGATCTGAAGTTATTATATTTAACTAGGTTTAACCTCTCAAATATTAAATTAATTAGTTAAACCAAATATTCACATTTTTAGGTCAAACAAGAACTAAATGGGAGGAGAACACAAAGAAATGAAAGAAAAACAGTCCAAAGCTAAAATCCACAAAATACACACACCCAAAAATTATAAAAAAAGGAGCATGTTGGCCACTTATGATCGTTTTTTAATGTTTGGCTATCATTTCAAATGTAGTTAATATTAATTATTCATAGATCTTTTATCCTTATCTTTTTCATTTGAATGTTTGAAGAACTAATGACTTGTTTGTTGAGAAGAGATCTAAGCGAGGAAATAATGTATCTCTAAATGTGAGTTATCTGTTACTCTCTTGTAGTTCGTAACGTATGCACACGATTCTTCTTTTTCTTTTCTTTTGTATTCTTATCTATTCCTTTGAATTCTTTAGAAAATTGAATTCTGGTTCATATCTTATTCTAACCGTAATCTTATATAAGTCTTTATTTGACATTAGGCAATGGTCAAATTTACAATAACAACAAACCCAGTTTGATCCCAAAGTAAATGCAAGTGTCAAATTTAATTATGCAAAATGGTCTTGTCCTTATTTTCAAAGGGCAGAAGCTCAACACTAATGCTATTTTATTCCAACTAATAACCAGAGGTATCTAAGTACGATTTCGCATAATTCAAGGACAACGATTGATTGTTTGCTCTTTAACATTTGATATTCTTCAAATTTCTACCACATATAAAAGTTCTTTTGCGTAAACTGGTTGTATGTCGTGCTTTATTGGGATTTACTTGAAAAACAAGACGTAAGCTTATAATATAAGTTTCAGTCCCTTAACTAATGCACAAATCTTTCTTTCTCTTTTGGTAATCACAGCTAATATTATGTCACGACCCAAAATCCTATGAAAGATCGTGATGGCATCAGACACCTCTGTCAGGCAAGCCAACACTAAAAGTTAATTAAATTTCTATTTAGTATTTTGAAATCATTACTTTTCATTACATTATATAATAATCAATAATCTTTACTGAGTAAATAACGATGTTTTAACAAATTTAATTAACAAATAAATTTCAAAGTCATCCCAGAACCCGGTGTCACAAGTGCATGAGCAATTTCTAGGAAACAAACGTAATACAATAAGTGTCCGGAATACAAATTGGACAGAAAAGAAAATACAATACTCTGAATGAGACTCTGCTGGCTGTCTCGAGGGATGCAGCTCACCTAAGTCTCCATATCAACCATGCCGCTGCGCAAAGCTAGGCCACTAGACATACATGTGTCTGTGCAACAAAATGCACATCAAGTGTAGTATGAGTACAAAAACAACATGTACCCAGTAAGTATCCCGCCTAACCTCGAAGAGGTAGTGACGTGAGGTCGACTTTAACACTTACTAGAGGCCAAATAATATCAGATACAATAACGAAATGAATAAGTACGAAACAGAGCAAATATATGAAACAACAAGTATAAATTATGTGGTACTTTTCTTTTTTTTTTACAACTTACTCAACTCTCAACTAAGCAAGTTTCCTCCGTACCGTAGAATATACATAGATACAATGGATTTCCTCAAAGAGGTTGTCATACTTCAAATAAGGGAAAGCCCTTAGATATAGTGGCTTCTAGCCCAAATAATACGCACGATTCCATGAGGATAATTTATATATAGGAAATGCCGAGGCGTACGGCCTGATCCTACATAAAAGTAAACTGTGCACTGCCGAAGGGTCGAACAACGCGAACCAATAGATGCATCTATTAACCTACCGAGGTGAACGGCCCGCTCCTATGAGAGTATGATACATAAATCCTGCCGAGGCGAACGGCCCGATCCCATAAGAGTGTGGTAGGAGGACTTACTCCGCTCGCGAATCATACATGCGACGCGGTTACACATTGATTTCTCGAGTTATTAAAGTATTCTTCCGTTTCTTTTCAAAACATGAACTTTCAAGATTCCCATTTTTATAACAATTTTCGATTCCTTTCAAAAATATTTAATAAGTATGCTTAATCCAGCTTCTTCTCAAAGCAAACAATAAACACAAGCCAAATATAATAACAACAAAGCATGATGTAAGCCTAAAACTACCCGGACATTGGCATAACTAGTAGCTATGTACGGACTCTCGTCACCTCGTGTGTACGTAGCCCCCCAAAAAATAGTATCATAGTTAACCTTTAAATACGAATCACGTCAAATGAACTCCGTTTTTCACCAAATTTCACACTTAACCTTTAAATATTATAACAAATCTGTACCGGGCTCCGGAATAAAAAACGGGCCAGATACCAATGGTTTCAATCATTAATTCTTTTCTTTAATTTATTAATATTTCAGCAAAATAATTTCTTTAAAAAATTAATTTCTAAGGCTTGGGACCTCGGAATTCATTTCGGGGCATATGCCCGAGTTCCATATTTTACTGGGGACCTCCCGCGATCGTCGGAACACAGATCCAGGTCCGTTTATCCAAAATGTTGACCAAAGTCAACTATAATCAAATCTAAATTCTAGAAATCATTATTTTCTCATATTTTCACATAAAAGCTTTCCGGTTTCGCGCCCAGACTACGTACGCAAATCAAGGTATTTAGAATTAGTCTTTTTATGGATACTAAGCATGGAAGAGTCTAAATTTATAAAATGACCCCTTGGGTCATCACACTTCTATGTTGATTTTAGTCCATGTATGTGAGGTGACGAGTGTGTGCTCGGACTTATTTGTAGAAGGTTGACCTTTTAGGGTTCTTAGGTCCTTATATTCACCTTGTATGAAGTTGACCTTGATACTTTTGAGTTCTTATCTGCTAGTTTCACCTCTACATGCTTTGATTAGAACTAATTGCTTTAGGATCCACCCTTACCGCCTACTTGACTCTGATTTGACTTAACCAAAGGTTTTACCTCTCTATGATCATGCTATATTTTCATAAGCTACCTATAATTAATTAAATTGTTTAATATCCCTCATAATTTTCTCAACCTCATAAGGGGTATAGATAACTTATATCTTAGTCGACTTGTCCTTACTTGTAATTATTTGACTTGTGTTGTCTTCTTAGTGGTGACTTTAATTTGTGGATTTGTTGCTTGTCTTATTTTTCCCTGGTCAATTTTTTGCCTTTTGCACTTAGTATTCTATGCCGTGATTATTCCTTGTGAACGATGTTCTACTGTTTCTTTATGAATTGAAGTTCTTGTATTAATTTATTCGCCGTATCTTTTGTCATTGTCCTGGTTGCTTTGTATTTGATGTGGGAATGTACGAGTTTTCTACCGTGATATAATTATTGTCTTTGGTTGTTGCACTGCATATTTAAACTGGGACTACAGACGTATTCTGGGAGATCCCCCCTGTACTGCATATTTAAATTTGGGAGTACGGACATATTCTGGGAAATCCCTCCCTGTACTGCATATTTAAATTGGGGACCACGGACGTATTATTGGAGATCCCCCTGTACTGCATATTTTAATTGGGGACTAAAGACGTATTCTGGGAGATCCTCCATGTACTGCATATTTACTTTGGGACTACGGATGTATTCCGGGAGATTCCTCAGCATTGCATATTGTTTTGGAACTACAGATGTATTCCGGGAGATCCTCTGTATTGTGTGATGAATTCGAAATACGGCCCGGGATCCTGGTAGATTTTATCAAAGAAATTTTGTTTGAAAGTCAATTATTTGGAAAGTCCAATTTGAAAAAAATAATTATCCTGAATAAAACTATATTGAAGGACATTCCTTTGGAAAAAGAATATTTGAAAAATGTTTATATTAAACAAAAATATGTTGAAGGATATACCTTTGGAAAAGAATATTTGGAAAATTTTTATGTTGAAGAAAACTATGTTTAAAGGATACTTTCTTTGGAAAAGTATATTTGAAAAGCTTTTATTCGAAGAAAACTATGTCTGAGAGACATAGTTTTCACCATAATCTCTTAGGTAAGTAATTTTTAACTCGTTTCCTTCCATTTTCATCAACATCTATTAGATTCTAGGCCTAAAAACATGAAATCAAAGGTAGAAATTGGTATTTTTGGGTAGAGTTAGGGCTTTTTGAATATTTGGGAATTTGACCTTGTTTTGGGGTCGGATTTAAAAATAAATTATATATTCGGGCTCGGGGGTGATCCGGTTTTTGTCCGAACCTCGTGTTTCGACCAAGCGGGCCCGTGGTCGATTTTTGGAAATTTTGGAAGAATATTGGGAAATCTATAATTAGGCATTTAAATTGAATTGTTTAGCATTTATTGATGTCATTGAGTAGATTATGTCTTGATACGATTGATTTGGAGTCGAGTTCGTAAGGAAAGCGGTGCTAGAGGCTTGATTTGGATTCTTGGAGTCGAGGTAAGTGTCTTGCCTAACCTTGTGTGGGGGAACTACCCCTTAGTATTGAGTCTTCTTTATTGATTGTAGTCCGTGTATACGAGGTGACGAGTGTGTACTCAGACTTATTTGTTAATAGATTGGCCTTTTAGGATTCATAGGTTCTTATGTTACCTGTGTATGAGATGTAATTGTTACATTTAAATCCTTGGTTGTTAATTTCATCCTTTCATGCTTAAATTAGAATTACTTGCTTTTGGATTCCTTTGTCGACTATTTGATCTTATTTGACTTAATTGAATATCTTACCGCTCTTATCTTCATGCTATACTCTCTTCCTAAAACTGCCAAATTGAATATACTAGTGTTATCTAGCTTTATAGTTGTTTAGCGGTAGTTAGAATATTCGTTCGTTGGTATCAAGCATGCCCGTGAGTCTTACATTGTGCTTTATATATTTTATCCCTTATGTGCTACTTGGACCTAGTTGATAAACATTTAGGTTGTTGGTGTTCTGTTGATGTTGCCTATTATTGGGCCCTTGTTCGAGCTGAGCTTTATTTCGTAAAGTTAATTGTTTAGGCGAGATTGGTTATAGCTGTTTCCCTTGCCGTGATGATGTTGTTTTCATTGTTGACTCCCTTGCCGGGATTGTATGATTTCTATTATTGTTTATACTGTTAATGTTACTGTTTGCGTTGTTGACTCCCTTGCTGGGATGTTGTGATTTATGGTTCTTATTGTTGACTTTCGGCTGTTGTGATTTATGGTTCTTATTGTTGATTTCCTGGATGCTGTGATTTATGGTTCTTATTGTTGATTTTCCTTGATAATTTGTTGTTTATGTTATTTTAGCACGAGGGGACATTCCGTGCCGAGTGTTTGTGAGGTTATGCACGAGAGGACATTATGTGCCAAGTGTTTATTTATTTATTGCACGAGGGGATATTCCGTGCCGAGTGTTTGTGAGGTTATGGAGGAGGGGACATCCAGTGCCTAGTGTTTATTTATTTATTGCACGAGGGGACATTTCGTGCCGAGTGTTATTTATTTATTGCACGAGGGGACATTCCGTGCCGAGTGTTTGTGAGGTTATGCACGAGGGGACATTCCGTGCCGAGTGTTATTTACTTATTGCACGAGGGGACATTCCGTGCCGAGTGTTTGTGAGGTTATGCACGAGGGGGAATTCCGTGCCGAGTGTTTATGCATTATTATTTTGAAATGATTACATTTGAATGACTTTTACATCAAAGGTATATTTGAAAAGCACTAGTCTTGCCTAAAATGATATTTGGAAGTCATTTATTGGGAAAGAATCTTTGGGAAGTTTCGTATTTTAAAAGAAACTATGTTTTACGTAATTCTATCTATTAAATATACTTATATCTACTTTTGGAGAAAATATGTTTTCAAAGGAAACTCTTCCATACTCAAATGATTTTATTTGCAAAAGTTTTTCATATGAACTACTGCTTAAAGATTTCTACCAGTTATGGATTTTAATGGCTAAGGCCCGATGTGAACAAATCGGCGTGGAGTTGAGTTATTGGTGTTCTCTATTGTGTTGTGATTCCTTTCGATTCGGCTTGTTTTGCTATCCATCTTTCTGTGTATTTTTGTACTGTTTCATGATTGACATCTGTAATTTCCTTCTGCTTTATATTGTCATCGTTGTAAATTATTCCGTGAAGTCTTAGATAGATGTAACGTTCGTTCATTCCTATATTCAAGTTATTTATTTTGTAGACCAGTGGTGTCTTGACTAATCCTCGTCACTATTCCACCGAGGTTAGTCTTGGTACTTACTGGGCACCGCTGTGGTGTGCTCATACTACACTTCTGCACATTATTGTGTGCAGATCCAGGTATATATTGTAGTAGCTGTGTGGATGATTGTCAAGGAGACTCAAGGTAACCTGGTGCTGCGTTCGCAGGTGTCAAAGTCACCTTCTTTGTATTTTGTTATTCATACACTGTGGTATTTATTTCCAAACAGATGTACTTAGAGGTTGTAGAAGATTCGTAGAGCTTATGAATTGTATTACCGGTTTTGGGAAATTTTGTACATTCTGTTGAGATTCTAAATCGAGACTGTTAGTTTTACTTTTATTATTGTTGTTATTCAGTAACTGTTAGGCTTACCTAGTCCCTAAGACTAGGTGCCATCACGATATCCAACGGAGGGAAATTTGGGTCGTGACAATAGACGTATTCTGGGAGATCCCCCCTGTACTGCATATTTACTTTGGGACTACAGACGTATTCAGGGAGATCCCCCAGCACTACATATTGTTTTGGGACTACGGACGTATTCCGGGAGATCCTATGTATTGTGTGATGAATTCGAAACTACAGGATGGGATCCTGGTAGATTTTATCAAAAGAATTATGTTTGAAAGACAATTATTTGGAACGTCCAATTTGAAATTTTTTTTTTATCCTGAATAAAACTATGTTGAAGGACATTCCTTTGGAAAAACAATATTTGAAAAATATTTATGTTAAACAAAACTATGTTGAAGGATATCCCTTTGGAAAAGAATACTTGGAAAATGTTTATGTTGAAGAAAACTATGTTTAAAGGATACTTTCTTCGGAAAAGTATATTTGAAAAGATTTTATTTGAATAAAACTATGTCTGAGAGAAATCTCTTGGGAAAATTATATTTCAAAAGAATTTCCCTTTAAAAGGGATGTTACCTTAAAGCTTTCAATCCAGAAACTTGCGGGTGAAAGTTTACACTCGAAGATTTTTACCGTTTTAATGGTATTTGTAGCTAAGGCCTGGTGTGGAGACTAATGCAGTGTTGAGTTACTACTTGTCCTTATTGTGTTGTGATTTTGGACTTGGGCTGTGTTCCCGTCCATCATTCTGTGTATTATTATTATGTTCCGTCATTAATTGCTGTATTTCCTTCCGCATTGTAGTTGTTATGTTGTTAACTATATTGTGTAGTCATTAGATTGGTGTCATGCCCTGTCATTTTTATATTTATTCCTGTTGATTTACTATAACAATGGGTGTCTTGACTAGTCCTCATCACTACTTCACTTAGGTTAGTCTTCTACACTTCTGCACATTTTTGTGCAGATCCACGTATTGATCGTTAGTAGCTGTGCGGACTCTTGCTGAGGAGACTCAAGATAACCTGTTGCTGCATTCACAGGCTTCGGAGTCACCTTCCTATTCTATATTTACACTGTTTTCACTTACTTCCAAACAGTTGTATTTAGAAGTTGTAGTAAACTCTTTATAGAGCTTATGATTTGTACTACCGGGTTTTGGGAATATGCTCTTGTATAAAGAATCCTTTTTCATAAAAATATTAGATTTTATTTATTATTATTGCTATTCCATGAATTTTAGGCTTACCTAGTTCTTAAGACTAGGTGCCATCACGATACCCAACGCAGGGAGAATTTGGGTCGTGACAGTTCCATAACCAGCTTCCAAGCCCTTCCGATGACTCAAATTGATGCACAACGCGTCAAAGCTAGCCAAAAATTATGCAAACCCATATATATATATACTCAAATACTCATTATAATCCAATTTATAACAGTTTAAGTCACAACCTCACGAAAAGTCGATTAAAATCACCCTCGGGCCCACGTGCACGAATTCTGAAATTTTTCGAAGATAAACTTTTCCCATAGCCTCATTAACTCAAATATATAAAATACTCTCAATTTCATGCCCAAATTCGTGGTCTAAATCCAAAAATGCCAATTTATAGGTTTTTAACAAAAACACCAACTTTTCACTAATTTCCCATGAATTTAAATGTTAATATATATAGATATAATCCAAGTATTTAACTTGAAATAGGTGGGAATCACTTACCCTGACATAGATGATGAAGATGGAGCTCCAAAATCACCCCTAGGTTGTATCCCATGGAGGAAATGAGATGAAGTGATCCAAACCCATTTTTTTCAAACTTATACATTGTCAAGAAACTCTTCTTCGCGTTCGCGGGCCTCCCCTCGCGTTCGCGAAGAACAAAAATTCTCCAAAAATCATTCCAAACTCTTCTCAGACAACCTCTAGTATTATGGTCATAAATTTTTCAAAAAACTTAAAATGACAAATGCTTTAATTTTCTGAAAACTAGACTTCAAGATCTACAACTTTCATGTTTTGGTCATCTCCCAATTCATAATAGATTTCGAGATATAAGCTGCCAAAGTCAGCCCTGTGCAACACAAATTTTGTTCTTCAGCTTTCCGGACACCCTGTAGTGTACTAGCCATAACTATTTGTACACAAATACAAATGCTAAATGGTTTACCTTTATAGAAACTAGACACAAAAAGATACAACTTAATTTTTACATCATCTCAGAATTCCTTATAGATTACGAGATACGAGCCTCCGAATCAGACCTGCGTAACAGATATTTTGTTCTTCGCGAACACAAGGCTCCCTATGTGAACGCGAAGAACAAAGTCCCTGAAGCCAAATACTTCTTCGCGAACGCGTGAGTATCCTCCCGAACGCGAAGAACAACACCAGACACCAGCATCAACCATTTTAAAATAGCCCAAAATGATCTGAATCCACCCCGAAATACAACCGAGGCCCCTAGGACCCCGTCCAATAACACGACCCAGTCCCATAATATCCCACGGACCTGCTCGAGGTCTCAAATCACATCAAACAACTCCGAAACCATGAATCACACTCCAATTCAAGCTTAGTGAACTTTAAAATTTCTAACTTCTACATTCGATGTCGAATCCTATCAAATCATGTTCGATTGACCTGAAATGTTGCACACAAGTCATATTCGATATTACGGACCTACTCCAACCTCCGGAATCGGAATCCGACCTCGATATCAAAATCTTCACTTTTGGTCAAACTCCTCAAAAACCTTCAAATTTCTAACTTTAGCTAAATGACCTCAAAATGACCTACGAACCTCTGAATCATTTTCCGGTCGCATTCCCAACACCAGAATCACCATACGAAGCTATTCCCAGACTCAAAATTCCAAACGGACATGGATAACACAGAAACACATTTCAACCGATATTTATGAATTTCTTCCAAGAATGTTAACTTCCACAATAGGCGCTGAAACTTTCTCGGGTCATCCAAAACCCGATCCGAACATACGCCCAAGTCCAAAATCATCATACGAACCTGCCAGAACCTTCAAATTCCGATTCTGAGGTCGTTTACTCGAAAATGACAAATCAACTAATTATTCCAACTTAAAGCTTCCGAAATGAGAATTCCCTTTCCAAATCGGCTCTGAACTTCCAAAAATTCAATTCCGACCACGCGTGCAAGTCATAACACCTGAAGTGAAGCTGCTCATGGCCTCAAATCGATGAATGATGCACTAGAGCTCAAAATGTCCAGTCGGGCCATTACATTCTCTCCCACTTAAGCATACGTTCGTTCTAGAACGTGCCAAGAACTGCTCCGGAGTTGTCCAAAATCACTGTTTAACACCTTGTGCACCTGCCCATGATACCACAACCCAATTGAGTACATTTGCTCGAACAAATATGAAGGTTTCCCTTTTTACTTAGCCAAATAAGCCTTAGAGCCAAATTTCAACACTCAGAATTCTCTACCAGGCATGTTTCCAACATACGAACACAATATCAATCACCACACGATGTACCAGAATATGATTGCATGTCTTTGCTGAATTAGTACCATACACCGCATAATTCACCTAACCATAATAACATTCTCTGATGTTAATGTCACGACCCAAATTCCCAACCCACGGGATCGTGATGGAGCCTAACACAATACTTGCTAGGCAAGCCGATGTTAGAAATTTACTAACCATTTCCTTTAAAAGTTTACTTGACACAATAGAAAATCTTAAAAATAAAACAAATAAATCTAATTCTTTCCAATAAATGACTTCATGAATAATATTAGATAAAATGAAATGAACCACGAATTGTTACCAACTATATATCTACCCAGGGTCTGGTGTCACAATTCACGAACTACTAAAGAGTACTACAAATAATGGGCTGAAAGAATCATATATTTGTTTTTGAATGTAATAAAACAATGTCTATAAAATTAAGAGAAGACTCTAGGAATCTGCGGATGCCAGCATATCTACCTCGTGTCTCCGTGCGAATAATGTCAGCTACTACTTTCACCTAACTCTGACTGGTACCTGGATCTGCACAAGAAGTGCATAGTGTAGTATCAGTACAACCGACCCCATGTACTGAGTAAGTGCTGAGCTTAACCTCGACGAAGTAGTGAAGAGGCTACAGTGGGGCATTAACAATATAACCTGTGAACAATATATATAATAAAGCAAGAAGGAACTAATAATAATAAACTAAATACCAGTAACTTGCAACAATAAATAAAAATAACTCGGATAACTCTTTTCAGATATCAGCTATACTCAACTCTTCAAAATTTCCAAGTTCTAATTTAAATCACAGTAAAGATCAGAGTATGAAAACCTTTTTAATAAAACCAGAGTATTTCCAAAATCCTTATTTTTGAAAATAAATAAAACATAAATATTCACCCTTATCGCTCCTTGTTGCGGGCGTAGCCCGCTCCCACCTATCAACCCTTATTGCTCCTCCCTATATATATCACCCTTATTTCTCCTGTTGCGGCATGCAATCCAATCCCACATGTCTACCCTTATCACTCCTTGTTGCAGCGTGGAACCCGCTCCCACCAGACAATAACACCACTTTATTTATGAAAAAGGATTTTCACAATTTAAGTCAAAGCCTTTCACAATATTTATGTCTCAACAATTGTAAACAGAACAAGTTTTACTTTAAATAACAGTAAGAACAGAATATTAAATAATGACAATAAAACAATGAGTATTCCACCCTTTAATTTATAAACAATAAAACATGAATATTCACCCTTATTGCTCCTTGTTGCGGCATGCAACTCGATCCCACATGTCCACCCTTATTGCACCTCCCTATATATATATCGCCCTTATTTCTCCTGTTGCAGCGTGCAACCTGATCCCACATCTCCACCCTTATCACTCCTTGTTGCGGCGTGCAACCCGCTCCTACCAGACAAATCACATTTCATCTATTTATTTATAATAAATTTTCACAAATCCGATTCCAAGCCTTTCACAATACTTATATCTCAATTATCATAAATAATAAACTGTACTATTCAGAAACTTCACCAATTATCACTACATAGTGAAACCAACCGGAATGTATAATGTAACACAAACAACCAGCTCAGCCAGATGTATCACAATGTGACTAATGAACAAGTAACACTTCTAAAATACTTGGAACAATACTTAACACAAGTCGATGAAAATAATTAGACATGGAGGCATCAATGATCATAAAATGATTTAAGCCAGGAATCAATTAAATTGTAAATAAGGAAGGGACCACGTTCAACAAATATTTTAGTGGTGCATAGATACTCGTCACCTCACCTATACACCACACACATGCAATTTCACATAACATTTAAGTTGGGGATTCCTATTTCCTCGAGTCAAGGTTAAACCAAGCACTTACCTCAAAAAAATGGAAATGAAATCAAAAAGCCGAAGAAAGACAAGAATGGGAAAAATGCGACTGCATAGTTGAAAATGCGGACCGCAAATCCAACATGCGGAGCGCATAATGCCCAGGTGAACCGCAGAGTCCAACAGTCAGTGTGGCCAAATCCAAGTGAAGAAATGCGGTCCATTATGCGACCACATAATGGATCGCAAACCTCCTATAGACGTGGCTGAGAGCATATATGCGATGACACTATGCGGCCACATATCAACAATGCAGGCCGCATATCAACAATGCAGACCGCATAACTAGAATGCGGTGACTTCCTGGAACTAGGGTTTTGAAGATGCGGTGAGATTGAAGAGAATGCGGACTGCATATCTATTATGCGACAGAAATGCGGTCGCATATTTGACCTGGAAGGACATTTTTTTCCGAAATTGGCCCCGAGTTTTATCCCACTATAAATAGATTTATTGGGGTTTTGTGGGGCATCCTTTCTGAAGAAGAGCTACAATCCAAACTTTGAATAGTCCCATCTTTTGGAAGCTTTCAAGTGAAGAATCTTGAACTTTTGTAAGCATTTATAACATTTAATATTCCTTTGCTTTTGTATTTTAGCATGTGTGGCTAGTTTTAAATACTAAGGTTGTGGACCCTAAATGGGTGTAATGTCAATGGGTGTTTAACATTGAATATATGTATAATTGTTGGTTGATATTTATTTAATTCTCATTCTTCATTTATTGTTAGCGGTTGCAAACATTAGCAAGCGCCATTATATTCTTTCTCTACTTGGAAAAGTGAGTTAGGGCTTGTTAGGAGTAAACATCAAAGACTCAAGGTTTTAAACCTTGTTTAATGGAATCGCTTAGGAATACGTGTATTCTATTTGGCATAAATTGATTACTCTTAATTGAAACTCTTTTATATTTTGAAAAATCATATAGAGAAATACTACCCAGCTATTGGAAAATATTGGGTGGTCATTTAGAAATCATTTGCATATCAAAAGGACCTTCAATTAGAAATATATCATATTAACACCGGTAGCATTACATTTCATTGAAGGGGACACAACATTGGTTTAGATAATCAAACTAATTACAACCTTATTTAATCATCCATGTTATTAAATTACAACTCAATCCACTGCAATAATTTTGTTACTCTAACAGAATATAAATACGAGCTAAGTTAAGATTCACACTACTCAAGTAAACTTTTCACGCCTATTCCCTGTGTGATTCGACCCCAACCTCGGTGGGTTACTATATTTGACATCTATCTCTTTACACTATTTTAAGGTGCAATTTGAGCGTATCAAAGTTTGGCGCCGTTGCCGGGGAATACGATTTTGAAATTACTAACTAGTGTGTACTTTACTTTAAATCTTTTCTATTCCATAACATTCTGCTTGCTTTGCTTGGTGTTATAGGTGAGACTGGCCGAGTATGAGGAAGATGATAACCCCTTTGCGGACATTGAGGAATATCTTGATGATACCAATGCTATCCTTCCTCCACGGGTGGAAGCTTCTACATTCAAAGTAGAACATGGGTTAATCCTAATGCTTAAAGCAGAAGGATTATTCAGAAACTCTACCGATGATGATCCAACGCAACACCTTAGGAACTTCTTGGGATTGCGAGTATTCAAATACTCATTGACTGGAGAAGCGAGAAAGTGGATTCAAAATCTACCTCCTCAATCTATCACTTCTTGGCCCGAGCTTGTCCGTGCCTTCTTGTCCAAGTGGTTCCCTCAGAGCAAGAAGTCTGTGCTTAGATATAAAATCTTCTTCTTCAACCAAATACCAGGATAACACTTACATGAAGCGTGGGACCGATTCAAGTTGTACTTAGTGAGGTCATCGAACCATGGTTTTTCGGATGGCATTCTGATGGAGAAGTTCTACACGGGTTTGGATCCATTGTCTCAGTCCATAGCAAAATATGTAGCAGACGGATCTATTATGGACAAATCATTCACCCGGATTACACAAATTCTGATTAAAATGGCCAAACACAATCAAGCATGGCATTCCGAAGATGCTAGTGGTGGAATTTCTTATGGTACTCCTTATCTTACCAATATGATCAAAGAAAATCAAGAGAGAGACCAATTAATTACCGGTCTTGCCACCAACATTGATGTGTTGACAAAGATGTTCACGAAGAGCCGAACGAAAAAGGTAAATGTTGTGGAAGACATGCAACCAACGGGAAATCAAGAGTTTGAAGATGTCAACTATGTTCATAATTCTCAAGGAGGATATCTCCAACAAAATAAATGGAGGCCAAACCCGCAAGGCCAAGGCCAATAAAATTGTCGCAATGACCAAGGTGGTTCGAGTCAAGGTAATTGGAACAACAACAATAGCAATTATGCCAAACGGAGCTCCAACCCCTATGTTCCACCGAAGGGGAAGTATTACAAGGAGGGTACTTCAAATGAATCCAAGTTAGAAGGGATGCTTGAAAAGATCTTGTAAATCAAGAGAGAGGTGATGCTACAATGAAGAACATGTCCGAAATTGTGGGGTCACATACCGCCTCTATACAAAAGCTTGAGATGCAAATGCGAGACATGTCAAGAGAACAAAACCCTAAGCTAAAAGGTACTCTTCCAAGTGATACAATTGTCAACCCAAAGGGGAATGTGAGCGGTTCATCTTCTCATTGCATGGTTAATACGACTAGAAGCGGTAGGGTCCTTCAAGGTGAGAGTGAACAAGTAGTTGAGGTAGATGATCTTGAGCAAGAAGTTGAGGCACAAGTCGAAGTTCCGGTTGTTGTTGAAAGTGAGAAGCCCTCCCAAGAGGTGAAAATTAAAAAAGCAAAGCATGATGAGGTTAAGGAAAAGGTGAAGGAGAACCCAAAAGCTCCACCGATTCCTCGACCTACTCCTCCATTCCCTCAAAGGCTTGCAAGGAGGGTATTGATGGCAAGTTTGAGAAGTTCTATGATATTTTGAAGCCATTATCGGTAAACATCCCTTTCTTGGAGGCTTTCCAAGAGATACCGGGATTTGCCAGATACTTAAAAGACTTGATGACCAAGAAGAGATCCACCAAGAATGAAGTGGTGAACATGACTCACCGGGTTAGTGCTATTATTGCTACAACCACCGTTGAGAATAAGGAAGACCCAAGAGCATTCACCATTCAATGTACTATCGGGTTGAGATATTTTTCAAGGGCGCTTTGTGATAATGGTGCTAGTATAAATTTGATGCCTCTTGCTATTTACAAGCAAGCGGGATTAAGGTTGCCAAGACCCACAAGTATGAGATTGCAAATGGCCGACCGTTCAATCAAGAGACCCGTGGGTATTGTTGATGATGTCTTAGTAAAAGTGGAGAAGTTTCTCCTCCCAGCCGACTTTGTTATCCTTGATTGTGCGGTTGACAAGGAAATTCCTATCATATTGGGAAGACCATTCCTTTCCACGGGATGATCCTTGATGGACTCGGAACGAAATGAAATCAAATTCCGAGTGAATGATGAGGAAGTAACTTTCCAAGCTAGTAAGGGTTTGAAGTTGCCGAACACATATGAAGGAATATCGGTAATAGATGTTGTTGATGAGGTCGAGGATGATAGTGACATGATGATGGAGGAAGAGTGCCTTGGTGAGGCGTTGGCGGCAATCTTGGTAAATTTTGATGGAGAGGACATGGAGGGGTATGTAGAAGCCGTGAATGCATTGGAAGGACGTGGGTCCTACTCTTATGCACCGAAGAAGCTCTCTCTTGACTTAGAGAAGAGAGCCACTCCTCCCGCAAAGCCTTCCATTCTGGAGCCACAACAAATTGAGCCCACTTCCGTCACATTTGAGGTACAAATTTCTTGGCTCTAATGATACTTTACCCGTAATCTTTTCCTCTTTGTTGGATGATGTGCAGGTAGGACAATTGTTGAATGTCTTGCAGGAACACCGACAAGCAATTGGATGGACAATAGCGGATATCCGAGGGATTCCCGCTGGAATTTTTGAGCATAAAATCCAATTGGAAGACGGAAGCAAGCCGAGTGTTGAATACCAAAGGAGGTTGAATCCATCGATGCAAGAGGTAGTCAAGAAATAGATAATCAAGTGGTTAGATTCCGTGGTTGTCTACCGTATTGCGGATAGTTCATGGGTGAGTCCGGTGCAATGTGTACCAAAGAAGGGAGGCATGACAGTAATTCACAATGAAAAGAATGAGCTTATCCCTACACAGACGGTCACTGGGTGGAGAGTATGCATGGACTATCGGAAGCTCAACAGTGCCACATGCAAACACCATTTCCCTATGCCTTTTATTGTTCAAATGCTTGATCAGATAGCGGGAGGTTCATTCTATTTCTTCCTTGACGGGTATTCCGGCTATAACCAAATCAATATAGCATTGGAGGACCAAGAAAAGACAACATTCACTTGCCCATATGGAACCTTTGCCTTTAGCCGTATGCCGTTTGATTTATAAAACGCTCCGACTACCTTTCAAATATGCATGATGTCCATATTCTCAGACATGGTGGAGGATTTCCTAGAGGTTTTCATGGACGACGTTTTGGTGGTAGGTGATTCTTTTGAGCATTGTCTTGACAATCTTAGACAAGTGCTCAAGCGATGTAAGGAGACCAACCTTGTACTTAACTGGGAGAAATGTCACTTCATGGTGGACGAAGGCATTGTCTTGGGGCACAAGATTTCAAAACATGGCATAGAGGTTGATCGAGAAAAAGTTGAAATCATCTCCAAACTTCCTCCACCAACATCGGTAAAAGGTGTCCGAAACGTTTTAGGGCATGCCGGATTTTATCGGCGTTTTATCAAGGACTTCTCCAAAACTACAAATCCTATGTGCAAGCTCCTTGAAAAAGACGCCAAGTTTGTGTTTGATGAAAAGTGCCTTAAGGCATTTGATGAGCTAAAATAGAAGCTCACCACGTCACCCATTATTGTCACACCGGATTGGTCTCTTCCATTCGAACTCATGTGTGACGCCAGTGGTGTAGCTATTGGAGCAATTTTGGGTCAACGACATAACAAGGTTATTCATCCCATTAATTATGCAAGAAAGACACTCAACAGGGCATAAGTGAACTATACTGTGATAGAGCAAGAGCTTCTTGCCATTGTATATGCTTTTAAACATTTTCGAGCTTATTTGTTTGGGTCTAGGGTGGTGGTGTATACCGACCATGCCGCTCTTCGCTATATCATGGCAAAGAAATATGCCAAACCCAGGTTAATCCGGTGGGTCCTCCTATTGCAAGAATTTGAATTTGAGGTCAAGGACCATAAGGCACAGAAAACCAAGTAGCGGATCATCTCTGTAGGCTTGAAGAAGACGGGCGGCCGAAGGAAAATCTTGACATCAATGATGCTTTACTTGATGAGAATATTTTGGCATTGTCTTCTTCATCTACTCATTGGTACGCCGATATTACTAACTACTTGGTTAGTGACCTCATTCCGGATGGAATGGGAGCTTACCAAAAAAAGATATTTTTGAGATAGTGCCAGAAATACTATTGGCTATCATTGGTTGTCGATTTATCAAGATGCAAATCAAATGGTCAAGGCTTGTGACCAATTTCAGAGGCAGGGATCAATCTCTAAGAGGCATTAAATGCCAATGCACTTTGTGATGGAGGTCGAGATCTTTGATGTGTGGGGAGTTGACTTTATGGGCCCCTTTTTAAGCTCATGTGGTATGAAATAAATCCTGGTGGCTGTGTACTATGTGTACAAGTGGGTTGAAACAATTGCCCTACCAAAAAACGAGGCAAGGCGTGTAACCGCATTCTTAAAGAAAAATATATTCGCACGGTTCGGCACTTCTAGATCCATTCTTAGTGATGGTGGGTCTCACTTCTGTAAGAAGGCTTTCACGGGGCTACTAGAGAAATATGGCGTCAAGCATAAGGTGGCCACACCTTATCACCCCCAATCAAGTGGCCAAGTTGAAGTTTTCAACCGGGAGATAAAGAACCTTCTAGCAAAGACTGTTAATGCCAACAGGACCGACTGGTCAAAGAAGCTAGATGAAGAATTGTGGGCATACCGCACGGCGTACAAAACCCCTATTGGTACTTCACCTTACCGGTTAGTCTTCGGAAAGGCTTGTAATCTACCCGTAGAATTGGAGCACAAAGCCATGTAGGCTTTAAAAATGTTGAACTTAGACTGGGCTGAAGCTGTAAATTTGAGTTCAACATAACTCAATGAAATGGAGGATATCTGTTTCCATGCATATGAAAGTGCAGTTGTGTACAAGGAAACGATAAAGTTCGTCCACGACAAAAAGATATTGAAAAGGGAGTTCAAGTCGGGTGACTTGGTGCTGCTTTTCATCTCAAGGCTCAAATTGTTTCCGGGCAAGTTAAAATCAAAGTGGTCCAGCCCATTCAAGGTGGTAGATGTATCCCCTTTTGTAGCTGTGGAATTAGAATCTGAGGATGGGCTCCGAACCTTTAAAGTAAATGTCCAGAAAGTCAAGCACTACTTGGGCACATATGGAGAAAAACACATGGTAGAACAGCTGGCTCTCAAAGATGGTCCATGCCCGACCAATGAGTAATCCCTAAGAGGGGCCAACTTAATCGTGCCGCGACGTTAAATCAAGCGCTTCATGGGAGACAACCTATTTGTGGTAACATCCTTTTTGTTCTTTAGTTTTTAATTTTGTTTAGATAGATTAAATTGAGCAATTTAAAGTTTGTTAGAGTGCACGTGATCCAAAAAGTCATAAAACAGGGTGAAACTGCGCATGAAATGAAAAAAAATACTAAGAGAGGTTTGCTACATGTATGCGGTCGCATATTTACTATGCGGACCGCATAGGCATTGCATACCTGGACAGTGTGCTAGGGAAAAATTAGTTTCCAAAATGCAGCGGAGAGTTGCATTTTGCGTACCGCATATCGTTTATGCGATCGCAAAGTGCACCGCATAATGGCTTTGAGGGAGACCTGAGCTAACACTACCGCATAACACTTATGCGGTCTCATAATTTGTTATACGGTCACTTACGCACTACATTCTCACCAGGTAAGTAACCCTACCCCTTTCGCATAACCCCCGTCATTTGCACATCAACACACACAACTCACACTTAAACAAAACAAAAATAAAAGAGAAAAGAAGAGAGGAACACGGTTTGCAATTAAACAAAGCGAACAAAGATCACATTGCTTGAATTCATCTCCTTGAATGTGTCTCATTCATCTAACTCTGGTATGTTCTCCTTCCTTACCTCATTTCTGTTAATTTTAGTTTTAATTTTTGTTTGTTGTTCACGTAATTTAGTCCTTGTTTTTCTCTTTAATTTTGTGTCGTTCTTTTGGATCATCATGATTCATAATTAAGTAGGTTGAGCTTTCTGGGTAGTGAATTTAGGAACCACCATTGTAGGGTTAAAAACAAACGTAGGGGCGATGATGTTCTGCGGCGTGCAAAGTTGATGTGTGGTCTGCATTCGTGCCGCAGAGCAAACCCTAGGTGGCCTGAGGAAGATGACCAAATGTGACGGCTTTACAATTGCATAAGCGATATGCGGGCCGCAAAGCCACCGCATACCCAGACAGTCACTACCGAGTCTTGGCATGTTGTTTTCGGTAGTTCTGCGATCGCATATCCAACTATGCGGTGGATTTTGTGATCGCATAGTGTGAGTGCATTTTCTAGTGCTCAATTTTGTGATGGGTATGCGAACCACATAATGGATATGCCATCGCATAACTCATTGCATAATTGTTTCATCTCTTGCATATTGATATTTGCGACAGGCTTGCGGTCCGCATAGTGGTTATGCGACCGCATAACCTGTCACATTTTTTACTATTATTTGTAAAATTTTTCTCTAATGTCTGCTATGTCGCTCACACTTCGTTTCTTTACAGATATGGCTCCAAAGAAATCTATTGCTGGTAAAAGGAGGACCTCATCCGGCTATCTAGCACAATAATCCAAACGTTCACGACAAGAACCATCCCGACCTATTGCTCAACATCCCTCCCAGTCTGATGATGAGGAGACCTTGCCTTCAGTCGACCTATAGGTTGAGGCAAGAAGAAAGAGTGGAGGTGATCTCCAACTCCGGTTTGAGGTCACAGGATCTAAGAGTCTATATAAAGAAGGGCTCACGAAATGAAAAATCCTCAAAGAGAAACAGTTGATTCTGAACGGACTACTGGAGCAGTACCCTCACATACAGGAGAATATCAAGGATAGAAACTGTGATTGCTTCACTGACGTGCCTGATGATTTCAATGAAACAGTAGTGAGAGAGTTCTATGCATCCTACGGGGCCTCCACAACAGCTCATCACAAGCTCAACAAGGTCTTCTGTGAGTCGGTCATTGTTCGGTGGAAGTATGTGCTTTGTGAGAAGGACACAATAAATGATCTATACTTTAAACGTTGGAGTCCGGGCACAGCTGAGTATGAGGCCAAATGGGCCAACAGAGATGGTGAGCGAGCCTGGATTGCCTCAGTGATCACAAAGGGGACCCCTACTTGGATTGACCCTCTGCACAAAATATTCAAGGAAGATATTACACGAGATGATAGATTCTGGCTCAGCTTTGTCACATCTCTCTTGATACCATCCCGGAATGAGACTGATATAAGCATTGAGAAAGCTCTTCTCATTGCATGCACTATGACTGGGATCAAGATTGATGTCGGTGACATTATCTTCCGAGAGTTAGGGGTCCGAGCCAACCAGACCGCCACGTCAATGCCCTTCCCATGCTTGATCACAGCCCTCTGTAAGGCGGTGGAAGTCCCTTCACTGCAACACCATGACAAGTTGGGGAAAGCGCTGAAGGATATTGATATCACGCGCATCAGTGACGCGGTGCCACAGGTAGTAGCTGCTCCTCCAGAGATTCAGATCCAGATTCCTACTGTTGCAGACACTTCAGACACCTAGCCACCCACTTCTCCTCCGGCCACAGTGGCATCCACTGCCACCCCACAGTCTACCTCTCAGGCCACTATTGCTAAGCCTTCTGCCGACGTGCCAACTCATTCGAGGCTAGGTCTCTTAGCTCAGCATGCCAATGCAAAGGTAGACCGTCTTCTGAAGGACCTCCCCACACAGATGAGGCAGGATCTTACTCCTATCCAGTCCTCAGTGACATCACTCCAGCAGCATCATGCATTTTATGAGGATCGCCTCCAGCGGATTTAGCTTCGACTTGAGAGGCTAGAGCAGGGTGATGTTGGAGGCCTACCCAAGCTTTGTGATGAGGTTGACGCACTGAAGACCGAGCTCCACAAAATGCAAAAACTGGAGTTTGATCTATCCTCCTTCATGCCCAAGGAAGGAGAGCAGGGAGTGGGCACGTTTGTGGCAGGGTTAGACCTTGACTTCTCCACACTGATGACATCACCTGAACCACAGACTTCCGGGGCTTCCCTGACTCCAGCTCCCCCTGCACACATTGACATCCCTTCTGGGGATGATTCCGGACACTATGTCGAGTCCGAGGCTGGGGAGACAGACGAGGCAGAGACATACAAGGAGTCATACTCAGATGAGGATGACGGTCCTTAGGAGAAAAGCAAGCAGGTTGTCGTTCCTACAGCTGCAGAAAAGGAAGAAGAAACAGCTATTCAGACAGCGATTGAGCACTCGCTAGCAGACATGGTCACCGGAGCCACATCATCGACGTTTCTGCCATCAGTAGGCGAGGCTAGTATCTCCCAGACCCCAGTCAGGGCAGGTGGAGGTTACACCTCCACCCGTGGAGGTCACTCCTGAGGCTGCGATCTTATCAGTCCCAGCCCCAGCATCAGAGGGTGACCCCACCACCATTCCGCAGGCTACAGACTCCCATAGCGCTTAGTGTGACCTAGGGAGCCCCTAATACTCTATTTTTCATTTCTTATGCATTGGGGACAATGCATGCTTTTCAGTTGGGGGTGGGATAGCCTTGTATATCTTGTACATTGTTTTAGTGATCTTGGTGTATATAAGAAAATTTCTCTTCAATTTTTGTATATAATTGTGTTATCTTTGTACATATAAAAAAAAACCAAAAAATTAGATACTTGTATGCATGGACATCTTTAGTAATTAGCTATGAATTCCCCTTGTTTTTTCTTTGCCGGGTTTTTTTCCAAGGGTGTAATAGTAGAACCATGGCAGTAGAATGAAACATTTTGACCGGTTTGGTGTGAGTGTCTAGTTTCAAGCATGTATGGCTGTAAATAACCTATACCTTTCCGTTGTTAAAAAAACAAAAAATATTGTTGATCATCTGGGTGAACTTGAGGCTCGCTCTATGACTCTATGCTTACTTAGAATGTTCTCCGAGTTGCAAAGTGTAAAACTATGTTGAGCCAAACATTTCATGTGCCATATGTTTTAGTTTTGTGTAGATAATTCTCGTGCTTACTTCTGTCATCTAGAACTTGCCCGATTGGTCTTTCGATGCTCATAATAAGTACATTTAGTTGGAGAAATGAACTTAGACAGTCTTTGTGTTATTTGAAAACCCAGTTAGCCTTTCAAGCTACCCATTGTATAGACATTATCACTAGTTACCCCATTTGAGCCTTTAACCTTTTCTTTGGTCACCTCATTACAACCCTTTCCCATTTTGTAAAATAGTTCCCTCTTTTGAACCTGTCCCTCCTTGAACACTTAGAATGAGGCTAAAATCCTAAGTTGGGGGTGTGGTGTCAAGTTGGAAATTTGTAAGGCTGTACAGTGAGTGTAGGAACCTATACCTCAAAGTGTTCACATGAAATTATTCAAGCTCCGAAATAAAAATGAAAAAAAAAAGAGAAAAGAAAAAGAAATATTTGTATATATATCGAAATATGGAGCCTTGAATAAAATTAGAGAGGTATTTAAGGTGGTTCGATGTTGGTAAATATGAGCCAATGAGGGCTGTGTGGTTTGAAAAGAAACAAAGGACAACAAGAAAGAAAAATGTGAGTAGTGTTCAAGGAGGGTGTAGTCACTTGTACCCAAATGTTTATCCAACCCTTCCCTAAGCCTACATTACAAGCTTAAAAAGTACTTATGGGATCTCCAATAGAATGTTCTTGAATAGGCGACGAATTAAAATAAGGGCAAGCTTATGGTATGATGTGTTGTAACACTTGAAACTCTTTGTGAGAGTGAGTGTCTTTGTGAATATGTCCCTTTTGTTGTCATTGTAAATATTGTGAGTTTGGGACTTTCTTTCTGGTGAGGGCATTTGAACTATGAGGTCTAATATAATTTGAGCTCTTGAAGTCGAATGCAAAGGCACTCAACTGAGAATAACATTTTGTCAAATTGGTCGAGGCTAGAAGTTCACAAGTTGATCAGTTTCTTTGTAAATAGCAATGATTGTTCAGGAAGGGTAAATAAACGAAACTGCATGCTTGTAATATTGATGATTAACACCGTCCACAGTCACTATTGTTTCATGTCATTTAGTTGCAGTCTAGAATAGGATCGAGTTGTTTTAGTTGCTTGAGGACAAGCACGAGTTTAAGTTGGGGGTGTTGATGTGCCGGAGTATTTCGGCACTTAATACCAATTGCTTAGATTTTAGCTCTCTTTAAATGCAATTGTCTTTTATACTTATGTAATTTTGATGTTTTGCAGTGCATGAAGCTTGAGGACCCAAAACCATGGAAATGGAATCAAAAAGCCGAAGAAAGAAAAGAATGGGAAAAATGCGACCGTATAGTTGAAAATGCGGACCGCATATCCAACATGCGGACCGCAGAGTCCAATAGTTAGTGTGGCAAAATCCAAGTGAATAAATGCGGTCCATTATGCGACTGCATAACAGGTTTGCGGGCCGTATAACGGATCATAAATGCGATGACACTATGCGGCCTCATATCAACAATGCGGACCGCATAACTAGAATGCGGTGACTTCCTGGAACTAGGGTTTTGAAGATGTGGTGTGATTGAAGAGAATGTAGACTGCATATCTGTTATGCGACAGAAATAAGGTCACATATTTGATCTGGAAGGGCATTTTTATCTGAAATTGGCCCCGAGTTTTAGCCCACTATAAATAGATTTATTGGGGTTTTGTGGGGCAATCTTGTTTGGAAAAAGAGCTACAATCCAAACTTTGAATAGTCCCACCATTTGGAAGCTTCAAGTGAAGAATCTTGCACTTTTGTAAGCATTTATGACATTTAATATTCCTTTGCTTTTGTATTTTAGCATGTGTGGCTAATTTTAAATATTAAGGTTGTGGAATCTAAATGGGTGTATGTCAGTGGGTGTTTAATATTGAATATATGTATAATGGTTGGTTGTATTTATTTACTTCTCATTCTTCATTTATTGTTAGCGGTTGCAAACATTAGCAAGTGCCATTATATTCTTTCTCTACTTGGAAAAGTGAGTTAGGGTTTGGTAGAAGTAAATATCAAAGACTCAAGGTTTTAAACCTTGTTTAATGGAATCGCTTAGGAATAAGTGTACTCTATTTGGCATAAATTGATTACTCTTAATTGCAACCCTTTTATATTTGCAAAAAATCATAAAGAGTAATATTACCCAACTATTGGAAAATATTGGGTGGTCATTTAGAAATCATTTGCATATCAAAAGGACCTTCCATTAGAAATATATAATATTAACACCTGTAGCATTACATTTCAGGAAGGGGACACAACGTTGGTTTAGATAATCAAATGAATTACAACCTTATTTAATCATCCTTGTTATTAAATTACAACTCAATTCCCTACAATACTTTTGTTACTCTAATGGAATAGAAATACGAGTTAAGTTAAGATTCACACAACTCAAAATAAATTTTCACGCCTATTCCCTGTGGGATTCGACCCCAACCTCATTGGGTTACTATATTTGACATCGATCACTTTACACTATTTTACGTGTATTTTGAGCGTATCATCCGGCGCCATCACGACCTTAGCAGATTTTGGGTCGTGACAACGTGGTATCAGAGCACTAGGTTCCCTTAGGTCTCACAAGTCATGAGCAAGTCTAGTAGAGTCTTGTGGATCGGTACGAAGATGTCTATACCTATTTCGAGAGGCTACAGGGTTGTTAGGAGTACTTCACTTCTTGATTCCTTATCGTACAGTTTGATTTCTTTGAGCCTTATGCCTACGTTTCTTCTTACTCAATCTTATGCGTCGCGAAGAACTTGCAATAAATCGAGAATTTGAGGACTTGTAATGGTACTACAGATATGGTGCGTGATGTTTTTCCATGCGTAGTTGGTTGGGGGTATTGTTGTTGCTTAGGTTGTTATGATGCTTACGATTGGTGATCGCACGATATTGATATGATGGTAGGATGCTTGCCCATATATCGGGGAAATAAATTACTTGATAGGAGTTTTACTCGGAGCAAGATTCTGATATTTCAGTATTTTATTTTAGGTAGAGGAAAGACAGTTGGACTATAAATTATCAGGTTCGGGTTGATAGAGTAATGAGACTGGGTGTTTTCAAGTGAGGTGGAATCTTCATCTGTGATATGGCACCGTCGTCTTTGATCGAATAGGATGTGTTAAGTTCGCCAGTGCTATGGTTTCTTCGGTCGTATTGGGTCAGAGTAATGTGAAGTAGTATTGAAGAAGCAGTTGTCAGAGATCGTGGTGTGCGGTGGTTCAGGATTGAATAAGTATTTCTAATGTAGGCGGCTCGAGGAAGATGATTTTAACGACCCAGCCGGTCATTCCGAGAGTAATGGCCCTGTTTCCCCCATTTCTTCTTCATTATATGTGGTTCAACTTCATTATGTTGTGTTATATTGGTTGACTCAGGTTCGAAGCGATTTTTGGAGAGAAATGAGACACTTAGTCTCTTAACTTGGTTCAATAGTGGAAAAGTCAATCGGAAGTTGAATTATTGGTAAACAACCTCGGAATGTAGATTTTATGGTACGAATAGATTCGTTAGGTGATTTGGGACTTAGGAGTGTGTTCGGAATGTGGTTTTAATGTACGGTGTAGAATTAGACGTGAGTTGGCAAAATTGAGTTTTTGGCGATTTCCGATCGATAGTGGAAAATCAGCTATTAGGGTCGGAATGGAATTCCGGAAATTGGAACAGGTTCATAGTATCATTTTGGTGTGTGTAAATTTTCAGGTTAATTGGATGAGTTTTTATTAGTTTCGGCATCGTTGGCGATTATCGGAAGTTTGAAGATTCTTAGGCTTGAATCATGAGTTGAAGCGGTATTTTGATGTTATTCTGGGTGTTCCGAGGGTTTGGCTATGTCCGGGAGATCATTTATGACTTGTTTGTGTCTTTGGTTGGGGTCCCGAGGGGCCTGGGTTGATTTCAGATAACCATAGAGGGATTTTATGTTGGAAAATAGCAGCTGATGCTGCTAGTGCTGATGTTACCGCACCTGCGGATAGGCGACCGTAGGTGCAGGCCCGCAGAAGCGGACGACTCGTCACAGGTGCGAGATTTTTAGCGCACCTGCGAAGCCGCAGATGCAGAATTTTGAGCGCAGGTGGGGAGGCTGGGCTTCTAAGTAATTCTCCATAGGTGCGCACCTGGGACCGCAGGTGCAGAGAAATGACCGCAGGTACAGTTTCACTGGGCAGAAAGTATAAATACCAGCCTTCGCAATTTTTAGCCATTTCTTCAATATTTTCATCTGGGATTAAGCTTTGTGAAAGGGGTTTGCAGGAGGAAATCAAGAGGACTTCGTTGAGGTAAGATATTTGAACATAAAACTCGTTTCCATGTGATTTTTGGACTGAAATAGGGTGAAATTTCGGGAAAAATCAGTGTGTAAATTGGGAAAAAAGGGAAGAAAGTTTGAGAATTTCTTTTGATGATTTAAGTGGGCATTTGAGGTCGGATTTTGATACTCTTGGTATGCATAGACTCATGAGGGAATAAGGATTCTAGTTTTGTTATTTGTATCGAATTCCGAGAAGTGGGTCCGAGTGCCGGGTTGGGCCAACTTCGGGATTTGTTCCCAATTGTGAAAATTTTCGAATGGGTTTCGTCTTCCTAGCATATTTTGATGTTGTACAAATGGGATTCAGATATTTTCAGATAATTTTCTACCACGGTTAGAGATGTATATTTTCTACTGGCGTGAGGTGCAGGTGATGTATAGTGATTTTGCTTCTAAATGGGGTCAAATGGGAAGTTATTGGCTAGTTGGGTACGTATTTGCTTGTGGATCGGAAGGGGTTATGAAGTTCCCATATTTATCATAGGATGGCATGGTGTATGCGGTACGTTGTGTAGAGTCGAGATTTGCATGTGTGAGGTCACGGTTTAATTCTGGAAGGGAGGTCAAAATTCTTAGGCAGCATTGGCAGTTTCAAATGACTAGGTAGATGATATCACTATTGGTTGGCTTGATCAGGGTATACATTTCAGAAAGGGCAATGTGTGGAGTTAAGGGTGCTTCGTTGGTATTTCGACGCTCTCTTGTTGGATCGACTGCTGATATTCAAGTTTTCTTAGTGACACGGAAGAATTATAGGGGTATCCATCGTGGGATGATTGAGTATTAGGGATGTGTTAGATATTCGAGCGTTGGAGTTGGGATCAGATATGGTAATTTGTGCGCTTTATGGGCTTCGAGACTGAGAGTTCTCATAAACATGTTATTTTGTGGTAGTGAACTGTGAAGATGCAGGCAATGCTAGTCAGATGTTAGTCAATGCCATGAATCAGTCATTGTGAACCTTCGGGGAGTTATCTATCTGTTGTGAGTGACCAGAATTGATTTAGGGTTATTGGTAGGCCAGTATGGGTGTGTTTTCTACACTGGGCCAGAATTGTTGACTCCAAATTGCTATTGTTGAGGGATGTACCATTTGACTGTCATTGAGTTTATTCGTGTTCTAGAGTGATCCATGAGTTACCCTTCTGTGTTGCGAGGAGTGGTGATTATTGGTTATATGCACATATGGCGCGGATTTATTTGGGCTTTGTAGCAGATTTTGAGTATATTAAGTAATTGGGTATTGCGGGATTGAGGTGTATGGGTTATTTTCTTTCTGATTCGTGTGGCATGGTATCGTCCGATTCCCCCGTGGTTATGGCAATGCACTTTGAGTACTTGATGTAGGATTTTGCATGGTTATTGATTTTGAGAAAGGTGGCTTGAAGTATGTCATGTGGACCAGCGTTTGGATGGGATCACGCTTTGTAGCAGCACTAAGTAGAGGTATGGTCCTTGGTGTTGGATTCACGTGTTTTGGTTTTACGATGTGTACCAGGCTCTTGATGTAATGTTGTGATGGTACTTGTTGAGCATGGGGGGATGGTCCTCTTGTGTGAATCTTTTATATATTTTGATTACATTGGATGTTGCTATTGAGTGCACGAGTTGCACAGGTTATGGCTTTGAACTGTGTTGATGTGTCATGTCATCAGAGTGGTCATTTTAGATGAGAAGATCATTGGACCTAGAATGAATACTGTCAGAATTGACTACTGCATAGTTGGAAGGATAAATATCGGGAGTCGGCTTAGAAATCTGCTATAATTCCTGTTTGGGAAAGGGAGCTTCATGTCTGACTGATCGGATGAATGGTTGCTAGTTTCTACGTGTTTCTTTCATTATTGACAGTATATGAAAGTGTTAGAGCGAGGCATTTCTTGACAAGAGGTTATGTACCGGTATTGGGTTGTTTTGAGAAGCTATTGTGATTAGGAGTTATCTCCACGAGTGTTTGTGTCATGATGTATATTGCGTGATTGCATCTTGGGTTACGGATATGGCTTGATACAACGTGTTCAGACTTATTCAGTTTTCAGTTGTGGAATTTTGATCTTGTAAATTATTTCAGAAGTGGAAATTTGGTCTAAGGTGTATCTGTCAGGTTGGATTTTGAAATTTCAATGGTGTGGTGCTATCGGACCTTTATGGGATAGGGTGACGTGGGATCACCCCCGGGTATGTGCATGGTGCGGTTGCGCGGCAGTTTGATGGTGTTAGAGAACAACTCTTGGCACGTTCCAGGACGAACGCATGTTTATGTGGGGGAGGATGTAACGACCCGTCCGATCGTTCTGAGAGTTCTAGCCCCGTTTCCCTCGTTTCTGCTTCACTATATGTGGTTCAGCTTCATTATGTTGTGTTAGATTGGTTGGCTCGAGTTCAGAGCGATTTTTGGAGAGAAATGAGACACTTAGTCTCTTAACTTGGTTCAATAGTGGAAAAGTCAACCGGAAGTGGACTTATTGGTAAACGACCTCGGAATGTAGATTTTATGGTTCAGATAGCTTCGTTAGGTGATTTGGGACATAGAAGTGTGTTCGGAATGGGGTTTTGATGTCCGGTGTAGAATTAGGCTTGAATTGGCGAAATTGAGTTTTTGGCAATTTCCGGTCGACAGTGGAAAATTAGCTATCAGGGTGGGAAAGGAATTGCGGAAGTTGGAACAGGTTCGTAGTATCATTTTGGATGTGTGTGTAGATTTTTAGGTTAATCGGGTGAGTTTTGATTAGTTTCGGCATCATT
The DNA here is from genome assembly GCA_005239525.1 of Nicotiana knightiana. Lineage (NCBI taxonomy): Eukaryota > Viridiplantae > Streptophyta > Magnoliopsida > Solanales > Solanaceae > Nicotiana > Nicotiana knightiana. The sequence continues at coordinate 104,811 of ML396949.1, forward strand.
GGTGATTATCGGAAGTTTGAAGATTCTTAGGCTTGAATCATGAGTTGAAGCGGTGTTTCGATGTTATTTTGGGTGTTCCGATGGTTCGGCTAAGTCCGGGTGATAAATTTATGAATTGTTTGTATTTTTGTTTGGGGTCCCGAGAGGCCCGAGTTGATTTCGGATAGCCATCAGGGGATTTTAAGTTTGAAAATAACAGCTGATGCTGCTGGTGCTGATGTTACCGCACCTGCGGATAGGGGACCGTAGGTGCAGGCCCGCAGAAGCGGACAACTCGTCGCAGGTGCTGATTATTGTGGCTTGGAGGAGTTCCGCAGGTGCGAGATTTTTACCACACCTGCGAAGCCACAAATACGGAATTTTGAGCGCAGGTGTGGAGGCTGGGCTTCTAAGTAATTCTCCGTAGGTGCGCACCTGGGACTGCAGGTGCGGAGAAATGACCGCAGGTACGGTTTCACTGGGAAGAAAGTATAAATACCAGCCTTCGCGATTTTTAGCCATTTCTTTAATATTTTCACCCGGGATTAAGCTTTAGGAGAGGGTTTTGAAGGAGGAAATCAAGAGGACTTCGTTGAGGTAAGATATTTGAACATAACTCGTTTCCATGTGATTTTTTGGACTGAAATAGGGTGATATTTAGGAAAAAATCAGTGTGTAAATTGGGGAAAAAGGGAACAAAGTTTGAGAATTTATTTTGATGATTTGGGTGGTCATTTGAGGCCAAATTTTGATACTCTTGGTATGCATAGACTCGTGAGGGAATAAGGATTCTTGTTTTTTGATTTGTATTGAATTCCGAGACGTGGGCTTGGGGGCCGGGTTGGGCCAACTTCGGGATTTGTTCCCAATTGTGATAATTTTTTAAAGGGTTTCGTCTTCCTAGCATATTTTGATGTTATTAATCTGATTTTGATAGACTCGGAGCATTTGAGAGCCGATTAGAGGGGCAATAGAATCGCCGAGTAGTTTTCGGGCCGGTTTGAGGTAAGTAACGATTGTAAATCTAGACCTGAGGGCATGAAACCCCGGTATTTCATATTGTTTTGATAAATGAGGTGACGCACGTGCTAGGTGACGAGCGTGTGGGCATGCACCGATAGGGATTTGTGACTTGGTCCGTCCCGTAGCGACTTTAAGTCGCATACTTGATTTGAAATCGTATGATATCCTGTACTTTTGAAGTTTACATTATATTAATTGGATGTTTGGGGCCTTGTCCGAACGGTTTAGACCCTCAGGGGTATTTTCCCACTATTCTCACACTATTTTGATAGAAATTCATGAATTTAGTCATGTTTTATACTTGTTGCTGTTATCACTGTGATCACACTGTTTTAGAATACTGAGAGGTACTTTGGGCTCAGTCCCCTGAGTTGAGATGAGTCGCCCGAGTTGCTTGGGAGGATGACTAAGTGAGGCCGAGATCCGAGTGGTGAGGATACTATATGGACCGGGCTGCACGTCGCAAAAATATATATATATATATATATTATATGGACCGGGCAGCACGCCGCAACAATATGTATGATATGGATCGGGCTGCATGCCGCATCATATATTATATGGATCGGGCTACACGCTACAACATATATGATATGGATCGGGCTGCACGCTGCAACAGATATTATATGGATCGCGCTGCACGCCGCAACAAACATTATATGGATCAGGCTGCATGCCGCAACGGCTATATATATATATATATATATATATATATGGTACCTGTTGAGTAGGATTGCTGAGTGTGAGCATTGACCTATGAGAGTAGAGTCTTGAGTGACTGAGAGGCTTGCCTGAGAGGCTTTATTGTGAATGACACCATGCCCGAGCAGCCAATATTTTTTCGAAACTACTGTTTTCACTCATCTTTAGACTAAGCCTCAATTGAAATATGTTGAACGAACGTTTATACGAATTATAAAATGGAAAACTGGAGTTTTTATGAAATATTCGGAGTGTAGATTCCTGTCTTGAGTATAATCACTTCTATTGTTTCTTATTATATTATTTTTACATGATCTTTAAAAATGCCCGTCACTGCACTCACGTTACTCCCTGCACCTTGTGTGCAGATTCAGGCATCGGGGCAGAGCAATAGTTAAGCTACCCCATTTGGAGCATTGTTCGGAGAGTTTGAGGGAGTTGCTCGGTGTCCGCAACCTACTCTTTCTCCTTCTTACTCTGTCATTTTACTTCACTTCCTATACTTATTGTAGTACATAATTTGTATTAGACTATATCACTTCTTAGATGCTCATGGTGGTTGACTCCACATGTTGGGGCTGTGTTTGGACGTTCTGATCATTTTTATTGTTTGAAATGTTTAAAAGTGGAAGCTATTATGAAACATAGGATAATTTATGTATCAAATGGGACCCTTATGATATTTTCAGTAAATTTGGCTAGCCAAGTATCACGATAGGCGTCATCACGGCCAGTTTAGATCGGGGTCGTGACAATGATCTTTAGAGAGTTTTGAAGCTGTGGTGGTCTGCTGGTTTAAGTGCTACAAAGAATGATATTTATTTGAGGCAACAACTGGGCATCATACAATGAGGAAAGACATGTGGGAAGTGTCAGGCAATGGTTAAATTTCTTGAAGGCCAGGTGTAAGAAGCGGAAGTCAAGCAGTTTCTTAAAGAAGTGACTTTGACAAAAGTGGGAGAGTGGAAGCGTAGCATAAGAGTTCTGTGGTAAGAGAGTTGCACATCTTGAGAAATTTGGAGTGATTTGAGAATTTTAGCGGACAGTGATTGGGTCCACGTGCTTAAATTGAAATATAGGCTATTTCGGCAGAAGATTGGATACAGTAGAGATGAGTTGTTCGATATGAAGAAGGATGCAGCATAGTTGTGAATTAGAAGATATTGTCGCGTATTTAGTAGATGTCCATGAGGAGCGGACGGACTGGTAAAGTTGGTAAATGAGAACGAGCATAGATTGGGGTATTGATGTCGTAGAGATTGTGCAGTACATCGTCGTTGGAAGGTATCCGTTGATAAATTTTTGCAGGTGGGTTATCTTCTATGAGCAGGTCAGTGGTTGCGTAGTTGGCGGAGTTTTCATGAGGGATTTTACTGACTATTCAGCAAGAGGTTGGATAAGAGAATGTGGTTAATGACTCAGAGTGCTTGTGAAATGCTAACAGAAGGATTTCAAGGAATTTGGTGAGCTGGTTATGCAGGATCATGTCAATAATGAAGGAGGATTCTTGGTGAGTTCCAGATTTGTGTAATAGCGGCTTCAAGCTAAGTGGGAGAGTCCCACCGCCTACGATTGGGTTGCATGGGTATCCACTGGCGAAAATTCTGGTCATCGGCATATTAGTGTGTTATCACAGCTAAGGGAAAAATACATAAGTAGTAATTGAGCATAGGATTTGATAAATGTGTGCAAAGGTTGGATTATGGAATCAGGTTTAGGCCTTGGAAAGATTCGGGATTTATGCTTAGTACATAGGTAATTTGCAAGGGAAGTGATTTAGTCGGGTGCTTATTCAAGATGGGTGTTCAGGTACAAGTGAAGCCGTGAAGTCGATTATATTCGGGACCAAGCCAAAGTGGGTGACTCTCAATAGAGGTCCTAGTAAATTTGAAGGTCAGAATGTGGTGTCTAAGGAATTCAAGCCCACTGTATGGTTAAGAATCGAGCTTTCGCAGCAGAATTTTGAAAAAGAGAATATGGTTGGAGTGTTCTATGTTATCTTAGGCGTGCAGAGTAGCATTTAGAGGAAAAAGGAGAAAATGACTTCGGGTTCGTAGAAGGGTTATCAGAATGGGTATACCAATCGAAGATGTGAATTTACGTGCAAGGAGAGCATGAAACAGTTCATGGGCTTGGAGACAAAGTAGTCTCGTGGAATTGAATCACTCAAAGTTAGTGCAAATTGAGTTTCTATGTGTTGATTTGGAGTTATCATCATTCCTAAGGTGAGTGCGAATTGGATTAAGGTATAAGATGGGTCGTGTTATATGATCTTATGGAAGGTTTAATTGAATCTCACTGCGGTATTGTGTCGGTGTTAGCATATGGGCATTGTGAGTTATTGTTCATCTTGATCTATGGCTTGAGCAAAGTGGGGGAGTCTGCTATCGATAAGTTGATCGAGAGGCTAAGTGTCGGATCAGTTTCAGTTTGAGGTATTCGGGTGAATCAGTTATGTATTGCAGAGGTGGAGTTTGAGAATCACACGAGTAACTGAAATTTGGAAAAGTTAGATGGTCAGCCATGTGGGAATTGGCATGATGGTGGCAATGATCAATGCCTCCCGCGTGATTAGATTTTGCATGTGATATGTGGCGGTACGTGAAAGGCTTGACGGTCGTCGTAATTGATTTTATTTGGAAGCATTCTAGTGTCATGGCTTGTCATGGGTAGGCAGATCCCGGAAGTATTATGGTGGCATAGATTATTACCTGAGGATTTGCATGTTTTGTGATTATGATGATTCACTCATGTGTCGTTATGGTTCTCTTAAATTGACTTAAGTTAAAGGTTTCTATGTGATAAAGTGTTCTAATTCTTGTGCTATTTCATTTTGAAATGTTAGGTGCAGTGAGCAGTATGGAATTTGAGGTAAGGATCAAGGTTGTGGTTCGGTGTTAACAAGGATGTCACGAGCTCAGATGAGCAAGGAAAAAGATTTGGATGTTTCGAGTAAGTTGGTATCGTCTTCAGCATCACCTGAGATCGGTCATTGCGTTCTGGTTGCAGGTTTCTTGGTTTGATTTACAACATTAGTGTGATCAGTGGTGTGGATGTGCAGACTTGTTACCTTGTGTGGGAGGTCGTGGGAGCATGACCACTGGAAGATCGTATGAGTGTGACATATAGTCACATAATTGATTGAAGATTCAGACCAATATAAAGAAGTATATTATTGTTTATTTGAGAGTTTATGCCTGGAGGGCGCTCGGTTCATTTGGTTGCAGATGTAGGGGTTTTGCTCCGGCTATGATTGTTGTTATTGCGTTTTATGAGAAAAAGTGGGTTATTGTGGACCCAGTTAAGGCTACTAGCCTATTTCGGTGCTAGCGAAATCGGCTCGAAGGTTGTGAATGGATTTAAATATGATTATGGGATCCATGTGAGTCAGAGGTGTTCGTTTCAGTATGGCGCTTCTCTCGGAGGGATATTAGAACATCAGATGATGTTCCATCTTCGTTCATTTCAGGTAGTATTATGTTGTGCTGTGTGAGTTGTGAAGACGGCTTGATAATTTCTTATGTGTTGATATTTCGCGTAGTGATGATGATGTGTGAGTAGGATAGCTCTTGAGATCCAGAGTATATATATCGCACCTCAGTTGTGCTTGAGTTTTGTAGCGTATGGCTCTATCAGTCTCCCCAGGATGGTATTATGCACTTAGCGTGCTTCTGATCGATATTCGATATTTTGTGATAATGAGCAATTTAGCTCGGTGTGTATCTCCTTATGTAAATTTTATGTGTGGATCGGGTGGCACGCCGCCACAGGTATGTTATTTGGATCGGGTTGCACGCCGCAACAGTTTGATGTTGAATAAGATTCCCCATATTTATTTTCTTTGGTTTTTCTCCCTATTTTCTGAGGAAGGTCCATATTAGTTGCGTGAGTTGAGTAGTCCCTTCCTAAGTTATTTCTTTATGTATCATGTTCGATTTGTAGCCTACTAGCACATTGTGGCATCATGTGAGATTGTTGGTCATGTCTGGGGTGACTTGTTGTCTGAGCAGTTCATACTGGGTGAGACGAGATTATTGGATCAGGGATCAGTGCTATAAGACTATGTGAAGTATATTAAAGGACAAATACCATTATTTGGTTCATAACGAGGTGATGATTCTAGTAAAGAGGAGAGTTTCAATGATTTGTTGACTCTGCAGTTGGTTATATATTTCTACACATCTCCTCTATTGCGCTGGTATCGTAAGCGTTATAGCAGGACCTATATATAAGTCATAAGGTGCATTGGGAGCATCAGATTCGTGGAATTTGATGGCTATTAATCGTTATGGTTAAATGATGAGTTATGCGGTGTATAGTGATAATTCAGCGGAGGCATGGAATCATATTCTGGTACCTCGTGTAGTGATTAATTCGGTGTTCATATATTGGAAAAAGGCCTGGAAGAGGATTTCAGGTGTTTGAACTGGGTTCTGAGCTTGTTGTATGGATAAAAGAAGATATCTTCGTATTTTATCGAGCTAATGCGCTCAGCTGAGTGGTGGCAGCACAGGTAGGTGCACGAAGTGTTAAATGGTGATTTCAGATAACTCTAGAGAAGTTCTTAGCACGTTTGAGGACGAACGTATGTTTAAGTGGGAGAGAATGTAACGACCCGATCAGTCGTTTTGAGCTCTAGCGTGTCGTTTGGTGGTTTAAGGCCATGAGAAACTTCATTTCAGGTATTATGACTTGTAGGCGTGGTCGGAACTGAATTTCGGGAAGTTCAGAGTCGAATTGGAAAGAAAGTTCTAATTTCGAAAGCCTTAAGTTGGAAGAATTGACTAAGATTGGATTTTTGAGTAAACGACCTCAGAATCATGATTTTAAGGTTCCATCAAGTTCGTATGATGATTTCTGACTTAGGCGTATGTTCGGAGTGGGTTTTGGATGACTCGGGAGCGTTTCGGCGCATATTGTGGAAGTTAGTATTTTGGAAGAAAATTTTATAAGTCTGGGTTGAAATGCATTTCAGTGTTATTGATGTCTGTTTGGGATTCCGAGTCTGGGAATAGCTCTGTAGGGTGATTCTCGTGTTAGGAGCGCGATCGGAAGTGAATTCGGATGTCCGTAGGTCATTTTGGAGTCATTTGGCTAAAGATAGAAATTTGAAGGTTTTGAGGAATTGAACCGGAAGTGGAAATTTTGATATCGGGGTCGGATTCCAATTCCAACTCCTTTCTAACCTTGTATGAGGGAATTATCCCCATAGGCGAAATAATTAAATATGTTCTACTGTGTGTGGGGGATACAAACATACGAGGTGATGAGAGTCTGTGCGTAGCTACTTTTATGCTTATGTCCGGGTAGTCTAGGACCAAAAAACATGTTTTATTTGCCGTACTTGTAACTTTACTGATGAATTTAAATATGTTTAACCTTAACGATCTTGGCAAAAAAATTTCTAGAAAAGATTTAAATACTATCTTCGTGACCATTAAATGAGAAATTGTCATTTTCTTGGGTACTTGTTTTTACCGATGTAGTTAGTGTGGACTGTTGAATTTGTATGATTATGTGTAACCGCTTCGCAATTTATATTCCGCGAGCGGGGTGATTTCTTCAAATATTCTCATGGGAGCGGTCCGTACGCCACGGCAGGTTAATAGATGCATATATGGTTCGTGCCGTTCGACCCTTCGGCAGTGCATAGTTTACATTTATGTTGGTTCGGGCCGTCGAACCTCGACATTTCCTGCGCATGATATTTGTTGGATACCATCTGTGATTTGAACTGTTTAATTCCCTTAAGATATGAGTTGTTAACCGAGATGACAGAAACTGGGATTTATAATTTATGGAAGAAGTTGTCCTTTCCTGCTGTTATATGTTATTTGATAGTAACATCCATGTTTGACATCACATTTGATTATATTAATTTGACCTCTAGTAAGTGTCAAGTTCGACCTCTCATCACCACCTCTTTGAGGTTAGGCGGGATACTTACTGGGTACACGTTGTTTTTGTACTCATGCTACACTTTCTGTGCATTTTGTTGCACAGGTACATGTATATCAAGTGGCCCCGCTTGGCGCCGTGGCATGGTTGATATGGGGACTTAGGTGAGTTGCACCTCTCGAGATGACCCGCAGGCAGCAGAGTCTTCTTCAGAGTATTGAGTTGTACTTTCTTTACTGTCCCATTTGTATTCTGGACGATTATTGTATTTCATTTGATTTTTCTTAGAAATTGCTCATGCACTTGTGACACCAGGTTCTAGGACGATTTTGGGATGTATTAGTTAATTAAATTGTTAAAACATAGTCATTTGCTCAGTAAATTTTATTGATTTTCATATATAGAAATGAAAAGTAACGATTTCAAAATAATAAAATAAGAATTTTAATTATCTATTGAGTGTTGGCTTGCCTGACAATGGTGTCCTGTGCCATCACAACCTTAGTGGATTTTGGGTCGTGACAACAGCTGGGCGGAAATCCTAATTAGAAAATAAGTGTACGCTTTAATTACGCTTGTTTTACTTTGCTACACTTTACGCCAATGACTTCTAAATATTACATTTCTGTGTATTAATTATAAGTTTCTAACTCTACTTTGTGGAGCAAACTGAAAATAATTTTCTAATCTAATCCAAATTCACTAACCATTGAGGTTTTCACGATAAGCATACTCGAAATATCCACCTTTTTTTTAATAAATAGAAATTACGGCTAAAGAATATTGTTGGTATTACTAAAAACCTAAGACGCATAATTTTGATCATTTTATTTTCCTCTAATTGTTTCGCTTCATTTTGTTACGTAGTTGCTAATTTATTTTAGGGAAACTACTAGCTATGTTCATTTATAAGTAGTTCATTACAAAAATTGGCCAATTTTTAAAGTATTACTAATATTAGTCAAATATTACAAATATTAGCCAATTAGCTATTTGTAGCAAAAAAGGTCAAATTTTTGCTTTCTTTTGAGTGCGTGTTATTAGAAAAGATTAAGTACATCTTAAGGAGCTTGAATCTCAGTTTTGGGATGATTTGCTGAAGTTTTGAGGTGGTTTGAATTGAATATTCGAAGCAAAAACTGAACATAAAAAAAAAGTGATATGTGTATCACACTATGTATCATTTTTGTATCACATATGTATCATATTTGTATCAATTGTGGATCACATGTTTACCTGTGTGTGAATACATGTTTGATACATGTGTCGCAGAAGAACTTTTTGAACTCGATTTAATTATGAATTTTGATACAAAACCAGTCCAAATCACCTCTAATCTTCCTCAAATTTTGTATATTGACTTATCTATATGTTTTTAATGAATTTCCATTATACCGATTGAAAATGTTCTTTTTTTTGTTTAGATTTTTGAAATATTGTATATAGTTTTTTTGGATTTCACCACCTTATTTGCTACCTCATTCATGAAATTTTCTTTCGGTTCTTGTATCTAATGTTGCTATTCACGCTTTAAAATATGGAAGGAGATTTTTGCATGTGATTCTTTGAGAGAAAGAACTTTATTTATTTGGTTTTTCAATTTTTATATGTGCTTGGCTAGTTTTGATAAGTCTATGACTAATGGTTAGAGGTTGGTAAGTTGAGACTTATTTGGGACATTTGTGTATGTTTCCCTTTATTTTACTGCAGAAAATTTAAATAATCAGTAGTGAATTTGTTATAATGTCTTCTTCTTTAATTTACTGTAAATCATGATAAATACTATAGCAAATGTAGGACTATTTAGCTAATTACTTCAGCGTAAATATATTATTTATTTTTTACTAAAAAAGTCTCTTTCTTAGATTCGTCAACTATTCGAATAATTAGTTTAGCATAACTAGATGTCTTTACTTAGAAACAAAAAAAATTTCTTCCTTAATATCATCTTATTTCTGGTAATTGGTTTATTTATTTATTTATTTTTATATAAGTTTGCTTTTGTAGTTTTATGGACTATGGAGTATATTGGGATCTTTATATAAATAGCCGGTATTTTATAGGTGTTCTAGTATCTAAAGACAAAATCAATCAAATGGGAAAAGAACATTATAAATGAAAGAAAAGCCAAAAGTTATTTGACATGTTAGGCCAACCGAAAAACAGCGGCAAAAGCCCGAGCTCACGCAAAATATCCTAACCACTGTCTAACAGCTACCCTTCAATTTGTAAATTTTCATGTGGCACCCAGTTTTGCGCTATTCATTGAATTTGTACCAATTTTTTTTATAAATATTTAACAGATACCCAATTTTTGGATAACTACAGATACATGTACTTTTCTCTTCTTCTTTACAGTTGTTTTCTTCTTCTTTGTGCATAGAGTTTCTTCTTTTTGTTAGTTGTAAAATGAGTTAGTTAAATTTGTTGTTGTTTGATAATTTGACGATTGTGTTTTTTTTTTTATGATATTTAAAGATTATGTTTCAAATTTGAGCTCATTTGGAGTAGATTCTCTCATTGAATTGTGTATTGGATTGTTAAAATTCGAAAACATGTTTATCTTTCAGCTTCTAAGATAAGAAAACTGAAGTTGCATTCAATTGATTGAACTACTTAAAATTTGAATTTCTAAAGTTGCATTCGAAAGATAGAAAAACTTCATATTTGATTTCTGAAGTTGCATTGAAGAGATTGAACTACTTCAGATTCGAATTTCTGAGGTTACATTTGTGTCACGACCAAAAAATCCATTAAGGTCGTGATGGCGCCAGACACCACAGTCAGGCAAGCCAACACTCATTAGTTAATTAAGTTCCTATTTTATTATTTTGAAATCGTTACTTTTCATTTCATTATATGAAATTTGATAAAAAATTTACTGAGTAAATAACAAGGTTTTAATACCCCAATTAACAAATACATCCTAGAACCCGGTGTCACAAGTGCATGAGCAATTTCTAAGAAAAACCAAATGAAATACAATAACCGTCCAGAATACAAACGGGACGGTAAAGAAAGTACAACTCAATACGCTGAAGGAGATTCTGCTGGCTGCGGGTCGTCTCGAGAAGTGCAGCTCACCCAAGTCCCCATATCAACCATGCCACGACGCCAAGCGAGGCCACTAGATATACATGTACTTGTGAAATAAAATGCACAGCAAGTGTATTATGAGTACGAAAATAATATGTACTCAGTAAGTATGTCACAACCTAATTTATCCTCCGAAGGGTATCGTGACGGCACCTAGTCTCTATGACTAGGTAAGCCTAGAATTTGCGGGAAATAACAAAATCAATAAGATAAAGACAGAAAGGATTTCAAATACATATAACGTAGCTGCTCAGCATATACAGTTTTACTTCCCAAAACTCGGAATGTCACCATAGTCACAAGCTCTTTAACAAATATTTCTTTATACAAGGAAACAATAGGAAAAATGTACAACTCTTTCTATGCCTATGCTAGAGTAGAAGGGGACTTGTGGGATTCTGCGGATGCGGCAGAATTACCTCGCGGTCTCCTGGCTGCTGGAAGACAACTCCTAGCCACGATACTGAGTGTTGGTACCTGGATCTGCACATGGGGAAAACATGCACAAGAAAGGGCGTGAGTACTCCACATTCGATACTCCGTAAGTGCCGAGCCTAACCTCAATCAAGTAGTGACGAGGTCAGGTGGAGGCCCTACAGAGTTTGTAAAACAAGTTAATATACCAATTTTTAAACAGTGAAAGATAGACAAGCAATGATAAACAGGTTTAACGGAAACGGAAAGATTTAATAACATAAAGAGAGCCCTCGTCTCAGCACAACATTTATCTCAACAATAAATGTGCAATGCAGTACACGGGGAAAGCTCCCGGATCTCAGTTGTAGTCCCAATTTAAATATGCTATGCAGTACAGGGGGAAAGTTCCCAGATTTCTTTCTGTAGTCCCAATTTAAATATGCATCTTAGTACATGGGGAAAGCTCCCGGATCTCGTTCCGTAGTCCCAATTTAAATATGAATGCAGTATAGGGGAAAGCTCCAGGATCTCGGTCCGTAGTCCCAATTTAAACATGAAAACAGAAGTATGTCAATTAAGGCTTAAGTAAACAATCCAGGAAAAACAACAGGCAAGGATAGCGTAAACAAACCTAAGCATGATGTGATTAGTAGGCAAATAAGAGGGATTCAATTCAGAACAGGTGGGCATGTTTACACTTAGGCTATCTACTCAATTAAGATAGTAAACAATAATATATGAATGAAAATGGGCATTTTCATGGGAGAAAAATAGGATTTTAGCAACAATGACCCGTGTACGCACTCGTCACCTCGCGTACACGGCGTCCACATAACAAAATCAATATAAAAATGCCTAAGGGAAGATCCCCAACACAGAATTAGTCAAGCCACTTACCTGGACTGCGCTAATCAACTCAATACCAAGCTCTTGCCACGAGTATCGGACTCCGGGTTGCCCAAATCTATTCAAATTGATTGCACGGTGTAAATATCATTTCAAGGGAAGATGATAGCTAATTATTTATGAGACCTCTTGGCCTCTCCCATGTCCCGGGTAACATAGTCTCAATCTTCCGGGCAATACTCACGGCCTGCTGGTAAGTAATATCGGTCTCCAGCTCTCTGGCCATTCTGGTCTGAATACTAGGGTGGAGTCCCTCAATATAGCGTTGAACACTCTCTATAACAGTGACAACCAAAGCTGGTGCATGGCGAGCCAAATTGCTGAAACGGACTGCATACTCTGACACAATCATGGCACCCTGGCGTAGCTGCTCAAACTCCGCACGCCAAGAATCCCTGAAGCTCTGAGGGACAAACTCAAGTAAGAACATCTCGGAAAACTCAGCCCAAGTAAGTGAAGCTACCTCGTCCGGGCTACCAAGCTCAAAAGCACGCCACTACTGAAAGAAACCCCACTCATCTAGTGCGAAGAATGCGATGACACCCCTCCAGAAAACCCAGGGCGTCATCCGAAGCTAGTCCGCTGAACTCAGGTGGGTGGTACTTCTTGTACCTCTCAAGCCGGAGCTGCTCTGCCTCAGGAACAGCTATCCTACTCTCATGCTGAGCTGGAGCTACTGGGGGGATAAGAATATACTCTGGGACCTGCCCAATATGAACTCTCTGCTCAGGAGTACGGGTCCCGGGAGTCTGTGTCCCTCCTCTGGCCTGGGATGTGGCTGGAGTTATCGGGAGTAGACCCGCTTGAGACCGACTACTGAAAGCACTCAAGAACTAGGCCAATATCTCCAGGAGGTTTGGAGTGACAGTAGGGACCTCATGTGCCCCTCCAACTGTAGTTGTTGGGGGCTCCTCTGCCTCTGCTCTGGCCGGTGCTCAGGTTGCACCGCGTGCTCGACCTCTGCCTCGGCCCCTGCATCTTGCGGCTCTGATTGGGGGCTCGGGTGCCTAGTCATCAGTTCATCCGGTACGGGTACGAACCACCTGCAAGCAAGTATAGAATGGAGTTTAAGAATTTGATGACAGTAACTAGCACGATAAGGAATTCCAAAGAACTTGATTGTTCTTAAGAGTTACATAGCCTCCCAGCTTGTGACTTGTTTCTCCTATGAACCTAGATGCTCTGATACCAACTTGTCACGACCCAATTTACCCTCCAAAGGGTATCGTGATGGAACCTAGTCTCTATGACTAGGTAAACCTAGAATTTGCGGGAAATAACAGAATCAATAAAATAAACACAGAAAGGATATCAAATAGATATAACATAGCTGCTCAGCATATACAGTTTTACTTCCCAAAACCTGAAATGTCAGCATAGTCACAATCTCTTTAACAAATATGGCTCTATACAAGGAAACAATGGGAAAAATGTACAAGTCTTTCTATGCCTATGCTAGAGTAGAAGGGGACTCGTGGAAATCTGCGGACGCGGCAGAATTACCTGTCTCCTGGCTGCTAGTAGACAACTCCTAGCCACGATACTGAGTGCTGCTACCTGGATCTGCACATGGGGAAAACATGCGCAGGAAAGGGCGTGAGTACTCCACATTTTGTACTCCGTAAGTGCCGAGCCTAACCCCATTCAAGCAGTGACGAGGTCAGTGGAGGCCCTACCGAGTTTGTAAAACATGTCAATATGCAATTTTTAAAATAGTGAAAGATAGGAAAGCAATGATAAATAGGTTTAACGGAAACGGAAAGATTTAATAACATAAAGAGAGCCATCGGCTCAGCACAACATATAACTCAACAATAAATGTGCAATGCAGTACACGGGGAAAGCTCTATCTCAGTCCGTAATCCCAATTTAAATATGCTATGCAGTACAGGGGGACAGCTCCCTGATCTCTGTCCGTAGTCCCAATTTAAATATGCATCTCAGTATAGCGGGAAAGCTCCCGAATCTCGGTCCGTAGTCCTAATTTAAATATGAATGCAGTATAGAGGGAAAGCTCCCGGATCTCGGTCCATAGTCCCAATTTAAACATGCCAAACAGAAGTATATCAATTATGGCTTAAGTAAACAAGAGGGATTCAAGTCAGAATAGGTAGGCATGCTTACACTTAGGCTATCTACTCAATTAAGATAGGAAACAGTAATATATGAATGAAAATGAGCATTTTCATGGGAGAAAAATAGGAGTTTAGCAACAATGCACCGTGTACGCACTCGTCACCTCGCGTACACGGCGTCCACATAACAAAACCAGTATAAAAATGCCTAAGGGAAGATCCCCAACACAGAATTAGGCAAGCCACTTACCTGGACTGCGATAATAAACTCAATACCAAGCTCTTGCCACGAGTATCGGACTCCGGGTGGCCCAAATCTATTCAAATCGATTGCACAAGGTAAATATCATTTCAAGGGAACAAGATAGCTAATTATTTATCAGCTAGAACTTAGAAAATTCGCCAGAAAAGTCCCCCTGTCCCATGTCTCAGAACCGGGTAAAATTTATATTTTTTGAACACCCATTCACTCACGAGTCTAACCATATAAGAATCTCTCAAATTGGAGGTCAAACACCTAACCAAAAATTGCCCTTCCCGAGCTCTCAAATTCAAAAATATGAAAATGGCATAAACCCTCGGATTTGGGGTTTTAATACTCTGCCTAGGCATTTGCCTTACACGATCGCGTACAATGAGTCCCGATCTCAGAGGGTAATGAAACAGGCGCCTGGGAATCCTTCATCTTGATCGCGATTAAAGGTCTGCGATCGTGGACCTTCTTACCCTACAGCAATGCGATTGCGTCTGAGGCCACGCGATCGCGTAGAGCAAAACACTGCACCTCACCCAACCTTAGGATACCTTACACGATTGCGATCCATGGCATGCGATCGCGGAGACCAACTGACCAGAATAATGCGATCGCGGCTGCCATCGCGAAGCACAAATTTTTGACCACTCCCATCTAACACTACGGGATCACGGACTGACTCACGCGATCACCGAGAACACTTACCTGCTGCTGTAAAACCAGAAAAACCAGCAAACGACTTAGTCCAAATATGCCCGTTTATGCACCCGAAAGACACCCGAGGCCCCCGAGACCTCAACCAAACCTACCAACCAACCGTAATACTTCATTGAAACTTGGTCGAGCCTTAAAAACACATCCCATAATATCAAATCATCGATTATGCATTGATTCAATCCTAAGAACTTAGGAAAATTTTAGAATTCACATCCGACGCCGAAACACGTCTAAACTCATCCGAATGACCTCAAATTTTTCACACAGGTCATAAACGACATTACGGACCTGCTGTCGCTTCCGAAAATCCATTCCAAGTCCGATATGAAAAATCTCACCTATCGGCCGAATTCACCGAATTTTTAACTTTCGGTAATTCAAGCCTAAATCCACAACCGACCTCGAAAGCACATTCCAAGTACGCTCCTAACCCCGAAATCACCCAACGGAGCTAACAGAGTCAACGAAATTCTCTTTCGGATCCGTCTTCACACAGCTCTAGCTACGACCATATTTCTAAAGCTAAATTCCACATTTATGGACTATGTGTCCAAAATCACCTCGGATTTCATCACTCAACGCACCGACATGTTCCAATAACATGAAAAGACATGGGAGAAGCGGTAAATAGGGGATCGGGGCGCAAATTCTGAAAATGACCGGCCTGGTCGTTACAAACTATCCCGCCTAACCTCGAAGAGGTAGTGACGAGAGATCGACTTTGACACTTACTAGAGGTCAAATTAATATAAACAAGTGTGATGCTAAACATTGATGTTATAATCAGATAACAAATAACAACAGGAAAGGACAACTTTTTCCATAAATTATAAATCTCAGTTTCCGTAATTTCAGTTAACAACTCATATCTTAAGATAATTAAACAGTTCAAATCAGAGATGGTATCCAACAAGTATCATGCGTAGGAAATGCTGAGGGTCGAACGACCCGAACCAACATAAATGTAACCTGTGCACTGCCGAAGGGTCGAACGACGCGAACCATAGATGTATTTATTAACCTGTCGTGGCGTACGGCCCGCTCCCATGAGAGTAGTGGAAGAAATCACCCCCTCGTAGAATATAAATATTGAAGTGGTCACACATAATCATACACATTCAAACATGGACTGACTACATCGGGAAAACAAGTACTCAAGTAAATGACAATTTCTCTTTTAATGGTCATGAAAATAATATTTAAATCTTTTCCAGAAATTCATTTACCAAGTTCGGTAAGGTTTAAACACTTTAATTTCATCAATAAGGTTACAAGTACGGAAAATAAAACATGCTTTTGGGGCCTAGACTACCCGGACATAAGCATAATAGTAGTGTCAGGACCCAATTTTCCTCCGTTGGGTATCGTGATGTCACCTAGTCTTAGGGACTAGGTAAGCGTAGCAGTTATTGAATAACAACAATAACAAAAGAAAAACTAAAAGTCTTGTTATAGAAACTCAACAGAATGATCAAACTTTCCCAAAACCGGTAGTACAAGTCATAAGCTCTACGAATCTTCTACAACTTCTAAGTACAACTGTTTGGAAATAAATACAACAGTGTATGAATAATAAATACAAAGAAGGTGACTGCATTCGCCTGCGAACACAGCAGCATGTTGCCTTGAGTCTACTCGGCAATCATCAACACAACCACTACAATATAAACTTGGATCTGCACACAAAATGTACAGAAGTGTAGTATGAACACACCACAGCGGTGCCCAGTAAGTATGAAGACTAACCTCGGTGGAGTAGTGTCGAGGACTAGTCAAGACACCACTAGTCTACAAAATAAATAACATGAATATTGAAATAGACGAATGTTACATCTATCTAAGACTTCACGGAATAATCCACAACAATGACAATATAAAGCGGCTTGTGACTTGTGACTTCTATGAACCTAGACGCTCTGATATCAACTTGTCACGACCCAATTTAACCTCCGAAGGGTATCGTGACAGCACATAGTCTCTATGACTAGGTAAGCCTAGAATTTGCGGGAAATAACACAATCAATAAAATAAACACAGAAAGGATATCAAATAGATATAACATAGCTGCTCAACATATATAATTTTACTTCCCAAAACCCGAAATGTCACCATAGTCACAATCTCTTTAACAAATATGGCTCTATACAAGGAAGCAATGGGAAAAATGTACAAGTCTTTCTATGCCTATGCTAGAGTAGAAGGGGACTCTTCGGAATCTACGGACGCGGCAGAATTACCTCGCGGTCTCCTGGCTGCTGGTAGACAACTCCTAGCCACGATACTGAGTGTTGGTACCTGGATCTACACATGGGGAAAACATTCCCAGGAAAGGGCGTGAGTACTCCACATTTGGTACTCCATAAGTGTCGATCCTAACCCCACTCAAGTAGTGATTAGGTCAGGTGGAGGCCCTACCGAGTTTGTAAAACAAGTCAATATACATTTTTTAAAACAGTGAAAGATAGACAAGCAATGAAAAATAGGTTTAACGGAAACACAAAGATTTAATAACATAAAGAGAGACCTCGGTTCAGTACAACATATATTTCAACAATAAATGTGCAATGCAGTACACGGGGAAAGATCTCGCATCTCAGTCCGTAGTCCCAATTTAAATAGGCTATGCAGTACAGGGGGGAAACTCCCTAATCTCTGTCCATAGTCCCAATTTAAATATGCATCTCAGCACAAGGGGAAAGCTCCCGGATCTCGGTCTGTAGTCCCAATTTAAATATGAATGCAGTATAGGGGGAAAGCTCCCGGATCTCGGTCCGTAGTCCCAATTTAAACATGCCAAACAGAAGTATGTCAATTATGGCTTAAGTAAACAATCCAGGAAAAACAATAGGTAAGGACGAGCGTAAAACTACCTAAGCATGATGTGACTAGTAACAAATAAGAGGGATTCAAGTCAGAATAGGTAGGCATGCTTACACTTAGGCTATCTCCTCAATTAAGATAGGAAACAGTAATACATGAATGAAAATGAGCATTTTCATGGGAGAAAAATAGGAGTTTAGAAACAATGACCCGTGTACGCACTCGTCACCTCGCGTACACGGTGTCCACATAACAAAATCAGTATAAAAATGCCTAAAGGAAGATCCCCAACACAGAATTAGGCAAGCCACTTACCTGGACTGCGCTAATCAACTCAATACCAAGCTCTTGCCACGAGTATCGGACTCCGGGTGGCCCAAATCTATTCAAATCGATTGCACGGTGTAAATATCATTTCAAGGGAACAAGATAGCTAATTATTTATCAGCTAATCTAAATTCGCTCAAAACTTCCCCCGGGCCCATGTCTCGGAATCGGATAAAATTTATATTTTTCGGACACCCATTCACTCACGAGTCTAACCATATAAGAATCTCTCAAATCGTAGGTCAAATACCTAACCAAAACTCAGTAATTCGATCTATGAAGTTCATCCATTTTCCCCATAATTTTCGAAATTAAAGGTTGAATTTAAGATTGGAATCATGGAATATGATCTATAAGGGATAGAAATCACTTACCTAGGTGCAAAAATCTTCCGAAATTTCCCTTCCCGAGCTCTCAAATTAAAAAATATGAAAATAGCATAAACCCTCGGATTTGGGGTTTTAATACTCTGCCTAGGCATTTGCCTTACACGATCGCGTAAAATGAGTCGCGATCGCGGAGCTTAATGAAACAGGCGCCAGGGAATCCTTCATCGCGATCGCGATTAAAGGTCTGCGATCGCAGACCTTCTGACCCTACAACAATGCAATTGTGTCTGAGGCCACACGACCGCGTAGAGCAAAACACTGCACCTCACCCTACCTTAGGATACCTTACGCGATCGCGATGCAGGGTGTGCGATCGCAGAGACCAACTGACCAGAACAATGCGATCGCGGATGGACTTCTGCAATCGCAAAGCAAAAATTTATGACCACCCCCATCTAACACAACGCGATCACGGACTGATTCATGCGATCACAGAGAACACTTACCTGCTGCTGTAAAACCAGAAAAACCAGCAAAGGACTTGGTCCAAATATGCCCGTTTGGGCACCCGAAACACACCCGAGGCCCCCGGGACCTCAACCAAACCTACCAACCAACCCTAATACTTCATTCAAACTTGGTCGAGCCTTAAAAACACATCTCATAACATCAAAATCATTGATTATGCATAGATTCAAGCCTAAGAACTTAGGAAAATTTTAGAATTCACATCCGACGCCGAAACACGTCTAAACTCATTCGAATGACCTCAAATTTTGCACACAGGTCATAAACAACATTACGGACCTGCCGTCTCATCCGGAAATCCATTCCGAGTCTGATATCAAAATCTCACCTATCGGCTGAATTCGCCGAATTTCTAACTTTCGCTAATTCAAGCCTAAATCCACAACCAACCTCGAAAGCACATTCCAAGTACACTCCTAACCCCGAAATCACCCAACGGAGCTAACGGAGTTAACGAAATTCTATTCCGGGTCCGTCTTCACACAACTCTAGAAATGGCCATATTTCTAAAGCTAAATTCCACATTTATGGACTATGTGTCCAAAATCACCCCGAATTTCATCACTCAATGCACCGACATGTTCCAATAAAATGAAAAGACATGGGAGAAGCGCTAAATAAGGGATCGGGGTGAAAATTCTGAAAACGACCGGCCTGGTCGTTACAAAGTATCCCGCGTAACCTCGAAGAGGTAGTGACGAGAGGTCGACTTTGACCCTTAATAGAGGTCAAATTAATATAAACAAGTGTGATGCTAAACATGGATGTTATAATCAGATAACAAATAACAACAGGAAAGGACAACTTCTTCCATAAATTATAAATCTCAGTTTCCGTCATTTCAGTTAACAACTCATATCTTAAGATAATTAAATAGTTCAAATCAGAGATGGTATCCAGCAAATATCATGCGTAGGAAATACCGAGGGTCGAACGACCCGAACCAACATAAATGTAACTTGTGCACTGCCGAAGGGTCGAACGACGCGAACCATAGATGCATTTATTAACCTGCCATGGCGTACGGCCCGCTCCCATGAGAGTAGTGGAAGAAATCACCCCGCCCACAGAATATAAATTGTGAAGCAGTCACACATAATCATACACATTCAAACAGTCCACCCAGACAACATCGGGAAAACAAGTACTCAAGTAAATGACAATTTCTCTTTTAATGGTCACGAAAATAGTACTTAGATCTTTTCCAGAAATTCATTTACCAAGTTTGGTAAGGTTTAAACACTTTAATTTCATCAATAAGGTTACAAGTACGGAAAATAAAACATGCTTTTGGGGCCTAGACTAACCGGACATAGGCATAATAGTAGTGTCACGACCCAATTTCCCTCCGTTGGGTATTGTGATGTTACCTAGTCTTAGGGACTAGGTAAGCCTAGCAGTTACTGAATAACAACAATAACAAAATGAAAACTAACAGTCTTGTTATAGAATCTCAACAGAATGATCAAACTTTCCCAAAACCGGTAGTACAAGTCATAAGCTCTACGAATCTTCTACAACTTCTAAGTACAAGTGTTTGGAAATAAATACAACAGTGTATGAATAATAAATACAAGAAGGTGACTCCGTCGCGCGCAGCAGCATTTTGCCTTGAGTCTCCTCGGCAATCATCCACAGAGCCACTACAATATAAACTTGGATCTTCGCACAAAATGTGCAGAGTATAGTATGAGCACACCACAGTGGTGCCCAGTAAGTATCAAGACTAACCTCGGTGGATTAGTGACGAGGACTAGTCAAGACACCACTAGTCTACGAAATAAATAACATGAATATAGAAATGAACGAATGTTACATCTATCTAAGACTTCACGGAATAATCCACAACAATGACAATATAAAACGGCTTGTGACTTGTGACTCCTATGAACCTAGACGCTCTGATACCAATTTGTCACGACCCAATTTACCCTCCGAAGGGTATCATGACGGCACCTAGTCTCTATGACTAGGTAAGCCTAGAATTTGCGGGAAATAACAGAATCAATAAAATAAACACAGAAAGGATATCAAATAGATATAACGTAGCTGCTCAGCTTATACAGTTTTACTTCCCAAAACCCGAAATGTCACCATAGTCACAATCTCTTTAACAAATATGGCTATATACAAGGAAACAATGGAAAAAATGTACAAGTCTTTCTATGCCTATGCTAGAGTAGAAGGGGACTCGTGGGAATCTGCGGACGCGGCAGAATTACCTCGCGATCTCCTGGCTGCTGGTAGACAACTCCTAGCCATGATACTGAGTACTGGTACCTGGATCTGCACATGGGGAAAACATTCGCAGGAAAGGGCGTGAGTACTCCACATTTGGTACTCCGTAAGTGTTGACCCTAACCCCAGTCAAGTAGTGACGAGCTCAGGTGGAGGCCCTACCGAGTTTGTAAAACAAAGCAATATACAAATTTTAAAACAGTGAAAGATAGACAAGCAATGATAAACAGGTTTAACGGAAACGAAAAGATTTATTAACATAAAGAGAGCCCTTGTCTCAGCACATCATATATCCTAACAATAAATGTGCAGTGCAGTACACGGGGAAAGATCCCGGATCTCATTCCGTAGTCCCAATTTAAATATTCTATGCAATACAGGGGGAAAGCTCCCTGATCTCTGTCTGTAGTACAAATTTAAATATGTATCTCAGTACAGGGGGAAAGCTCCCGGATCTCAGTCGGTAGTCCCAATTTAAATATGAATGCAGTATAAGGGGAAAGCTCCCAGATCTCGGTCCGTAGTCCCAATTTAAACATGCCAAACAGAAGTATGTCAATTATGGCTTAAGTAAACAATCCAGGAAAAACAACAGGTAATGACAACGTAAAACTACTTAAGCATGATGTGACTAGTAGCAAATAAGAGGGATTCAAGTCAGAATAGGTAGGCATGCTTACACTTCAGCTATCTACTCAATTAAGATAGGAAACAATAATATATGAATGAAAATGAGCATTTTCATGGGAGNGAAATAAATAACATGAATATAGAAATGAACGAATGTTACATCTATCTAAGACTTCACGGAATAATCCACAACAATGACAATATAAAACGGCTTGTGACTTGTGACTCCTATGAACCTAGACGCTCTGATACCAATTTGTCACGACCCAATTTACCCTCCGAAGGGTATCATGACGGCACCTAGTCTCTATGACTAGGTAAGCCTAGANACGTCTACATAACAAAATCAGTATAAAAATGCCTAAGGAAAGATCCCCAACACAGAATTAGGCAAGCCACTTACCTGGACTGCGCTAATCAACTCAATACCAAGCTCTTGCCACGAGTATCGGACTCCGGGTGGACCAAATCTATTCAAGTCGATTGCACGGTGTAAATATCATTTCAAGGGAACAAGATAGCTAATTATTTATAAGCTAGAACGTGAATTTAGAAAATTTGCCCAAAACGTCCCCTGGGCCCACGTCTCGAAATCGGGTAAAATTGATATTTTTTGGACACCCATTCACTCACGAGTCTAACCATATAAGAATCTCTCAAATCGAAGGTCAAATACCTAACCAAAACTCAATAATTCGCTCTATGAAGTTCATCCCATTTTCCCCATAATTTTCGAAATTAAAGGTTGAATTTAAGATTGGAATCATGGAATATGATCTATAAGGGATAGAAATCACTTACCCATGTGCAAAATCTTCAAAAATTTCCCTTCCCGAGATCTTAAATTTGAAAATATGATAATGGCATAAACCCTCGGATTTGGGGTTTTAATACTCTGCCTAGGCCTTTGTCTTACGACTCTAATAAATTGGCTTGTGACTTGTGATTCCTATGAACCTAGACGCTCTGATACCAACTTGTCACGACCCAATTTACCCTCCGAAGGTGGATTAATGCTGCCGCACAACGATGCTCTGGTAATATCTTTACTTATTCATGACACTAACGTAAAAAAAGTGTTGATTGATCCAGGCAGTTCAATGAATATCATTTTGCTAAGAGTCGTGGAAGAAATGCTACTGGGGAATCAAGTAATCCCAAAAGCACGAGCCATATCTGAGTTTGATAACTCTACGGTTATAACAAAAGGAGAAATTGAGCCTAGCACTTATGTTGAGGGGGTGATAAAAAATGCCAGGTTCCAAGTCATCGATACTGACATGGCTTATAACATGATCATTGGAAGGCCATGGATCCATGACATGAACGAAATACCCTTCACGTTGCATCAGGTAATTAAATTTCCCTCTGAAAGAGGGATTCAACAAATAAAAGGAGATCAACATACCGCAAGAAATATAAACTCTATGGTACACTACAACAAGAAAATAGAGGTGGAAGATAAGGGAATCTCCCAAGAAGGTAACACAGCCCAAACAAGCATGGAAGAAATAACTACCCAAATAGGTACAGAAGGAATTATCGCTGAAACAGGTACGAAAGAAAATACTTACAGAAGGAAAATCAAGTAACCACGGAAGGTATACTATACCACACAGAAATAGATTCCAGACCGGACGTCATTCGTGAACCGGAGGAAGATGAGCACATCAAAACAACTACGGAAGAGCTCGAAGCTATTCCATTATCTGAACAAAATCCTGAGCAGAAAGTGTATATAGGCACGAGCTAGAACCCGCTCGAAGAGGTAAGTTGATTGATTATTTAAAGGCTAATGCAGACTACTTCACGTGGTCCCACTCAGATATGATAGGCATTCCACCAGAAGTGATGACTCATAAAATAAATGAATATCTATCATTCGTACCTGTTAATCAGAAGAAAAGAAAGCAAGGACCATTCAAGAACCAAGTGAACGACAAAGAGGTACAGAAACTCTTGAAGATTAGTTCGATACGAGAGGTAACGTACCCTAACTGGTTAACAAACACCGTGGTAGTACCTAAAAAGAATGGCAAGTGGAGAGTATGTGTAGATTATACTAATTTAAACAAAGCATGCCCCAAAGATTCATTCCCATTGCCTCATATAGATCAAATGATAGATGCCACCGCATGTCACGAACTATTAACATTTCTAGATGCATATTCTGGTTATAATCAGATTAAAATGGATCCTTTAGACGAGGAAAAACCCTCCTTTATCACGAACAGGGGGACTTACTGTTATAAGGTTATGCCTTTTGGCTTAAAAAATTGCTGGAGCCACCTGTCAAAGGTTAGTGACTAAAATGTTCCAAGAACAACTTGGAAAGACGATGGAAGTCTATATTGATGACATGTTGGTAAAATCAACACAAGCACAAGACCATTTCCAGCACCTCTCTACTGCTTTTGATATTTTAAAGAGGTATAATATGATGTTAAATCCAGAGAAATGTGTTGTTGGAGTGCAATCAGGCAAATTTTTGGGTTTCCTTGTATCAAACATAGGAATAGAGGTAAATCCCGCTCAAAGGAGATTGTGTGTGATAATAGCCCACAATTCATAGGATCACAAATCATCATCAACAATCAAGCGGGTCACTTCAACGCCGTACCACCCCGTGGCTTGGTCAAGCTGAGTCAACGAATATGGTCATCATCAACAATCTAAAGAAACAGTTGGCTAAAGCCAAAGGAAATTGGTCTGATGAGTTACCAGCGATACTATGTGCATACAGAACAACTTCAAAAATAGCCACCGGAGAAACTCCGTTCGCACTTGTCTATGGCTCAGAAGCCTTAATATCAGTAGAGATTGGCGAACCAAGCATAAGGTTCTCAACAGCCATGGAAGGTGAAAACGACGACGAATTACGGACCAACCTGGACCTTCTCGAACCACGGAGAGAAGCAGCATTGATACGGATGGCAGCTCAAAAACAAATCATAGAGCGTTATTACAACCGTAAAGCTTATCTCAGGGACTTTGAAATTGGGGACTTCGTCCTCAAAAAAGTCTTTCAATAAACAAATGAAGTAGGTGCAGCAAAGCTAAATCCAAACTTAGAAGGACCTTACAAAATCTGAGGCATAGCTGGGAAAGGCGCCTATGAGTTGGAAGCTATGGACGGCAGAGTTCTACCAACAAGTTGGAACGCCATCCATCTAAAGAAATATTACTTCTAAAAGAAAATAATACCCACCGTCAGGTATCACACGTTCGATTTTATTTTTAACATTTAAAAATTTTTACTAACTTTTTTAGATTATAGGAACAAAGTTAACCCATCACCAGATGATGATATTAGACTACAAAGACGCGAGGAAATAACACAATTCCCGGTCTAGGGTTACACTTTTTAAAAAAGGGTTAAGCAGTCATCATCTAAAAAACTATATACCTTCGAGTCTGGAATATTTTTCCTATTCAGGAAAAGGACCACAAGGAAGGAATAATAAGTACTCGGGATTTCATTCTTTAAAGCTCAAATACTTGGGGGACTATACATTATGGAAGGCTAAGACGAAGCAAAGAAGACTATCAGGATGTCAAAAGCTCGAGCCTGAATACCCATCTACCTAACGGGACAAGTGACACGAGCAGAATTGAAGGAAATCAAAAGACCCACCCAAATTCAAAGCCTAATGCAAAAAGCAAAAACCTTCGAACATATTCAATTTGAAAGGCAAAATGCTAGTCACGAGAAAGAAATGTACATCTTTATACTAATTCAAAATTGTTGTAACAAAAACAGTTAGGGGTAAAAGATCATCATCAATGTACTCATTCAAAAAACTGTTCTCAAATAAAACAGTTATGGATGAAAGATCTAAATCCTTGTATTTGTTCAAGAAACTGTTATCAAATAAAAATAGTTACGAATAAGAAAACATTTTTCTCGTACTTATTAGAAAACTGTTTCCAAAACGGTTGCGGGTAAAAACCCCAATCTTAACTGTTACTAGTTAAAAACTGTTGTTTCCTTATATTAATATCGAAAAACTGTTACCTATGAAAAACAGTTACGAAATACAAGAGTATATCAAATCTGTTAAACAAAAATAGTTGCAAACATGAGTTTTAGACGATAGCCAAACACATGTAAAATGTCATGGAATTTCAAACAAAAAACTTTCCGTGGAAACATTCTTAAACGTATGTAAAATTCCTATCACTCTATTGCATTATCATGAAGTTGAGACGTCTTCTTAATGTCAATTATAAAGGGACCTCTTCCATAAACTATGCCTATTACAAAAAGGCACACATTTAATATGACACCGTGCCTATTATAAAAAAGGTAGGAGTAGTCTAAAGCATTCCACATGCAAAACTCGAAGGTAAAACTAAAACCTCGAAAAATGAAGCATGCAAAAGACTTAAAGAGTGAAACAGAAACTCAACAAAAGTCGAACTAACATTTATATATTAAAANGTCTTCTTAATGTCAATTATAAAGGGACCTCTTCCATAAACTATGCCTATTACAAAAAGGCACACATTTAATATGACACCGTGCCTATTATAAAAAAGGTAGGAGTAGTCTAAAGCATTCCACATGCAAAACTCGAAGGTAAAACTAAAACCTCGAAAAATGAAGCATGCAAAAGACATAAAGAGTGAAACAGAAACTCAACAAAAGTTGAACAGACATTTATATATTAAAACGGCTAAAACTACCCCCGATGGGACTGTGGGTAACCACCAATTGAACAAAGAAAAAGAAAAAAAAAAGGGATAAACCAAGTAGATCTTTTCAAGAGAGGGGTTGACTTCAGTGGAAGAAAGAACGGGAGCAACTGGGATGAAGAGGCATGAGCTGCTGGAATCTCACCATCAGGTGAAGAGAGGTTATGACCCTGTTGAGCTTTCTCCACGGCTTCCTTAGTTTTGGCTATTCCAGCACTAAGGGGAAAACCCTCTTGACTCATTTCCATCAATGTGTCAAGGCGAGAATTCATATACGCCTAGCTCACATCGACATCAGCCACCTTTTACAAATCTTCATAATCTTTTTCCCACACTTGAAGCTCAGCTCTCAACCCGTCCTTCTCCGCCTCCGCAGCTTCATGGGCGGCCCTTAATGGAACAATCGACTCCTCTAAAGCTTGAGCTTTCTCCAAAGCCCTACAAAGATCTTCTTGAGTACGAGTGAGTGATTGCAGGAGCTCGCCTGAGTATTCCTCCTTCTTCCCCGACAAGTTCTTCAAGTCTCTAATCTCCTCTGAGGCACGGGACAGCTATTCCGCGAACAAAGACTCCATAACACTCTTATCTTTATTAGCTTGACTACAAGAAGCCCCCTCCACTGCTAGTTCTGCTACCATAAGTCTCATCTGCCGCTTCAAGATACTCATTTCCTCTTCTAAAGCATCCATGTCAATCCTTATGCTTTCATACTGTGCTCTCCAATTATCAACTTCTGCCTGCAACCCTCTTGTCTCTTGGTCTGTGTTTGAAATCCTCTTCATAAGCTCCATGAGTAGGACAAAAAATCTAAAAGAAATAAACCGGTCAGATATGGTAAATTTCATATACGAGAGTGAACTTACACCATACCTTCAAAGAGGTATGCACGACCCCATTGGCCCTTGTAAGAGCACCGTGGCTACCTAGCTTTGCTTTCTCAGTGGGACCTATCAAAGGCTTGAGCCACACTTCAGGCTCACCCGTCTTCTTGAAAAGGTTTCCCTCAGCCGGAACCTCTATTACCACCTGCCGCATCTCTCTAATGGAAGACCCTACTTCCCTAATGGAAGGCATGGAAGCAGATAGAGATGGAACAACAATAGGCACAGAAGGTTGAGGAGCTGGAGAAGCCACGGGCAAAGAAGCAGGCACGTAAAGTTGAAGGATTGAAGAAGTTACAAGCAAAGCAGCATCAGAAGTTGAAATAGCCAAAGGAATAGACAAAACAACTTCTCTCAAAGAACAGGAAAGACAACAGCCAAAGGGACGTCGTCAAAAGCAAGATCAATACCCTCATGAATAGGGGAATGTGAAACATCATCAAGGACAGGGGGCTCAATCACAGACACGGAAGGCAAGTTTGAGGCAGTAAGCTCATCATCTAAAACCATTCGCCTTCTCCGTGGCCTGTGCACTAAAGCACCCTCTTCTTCTTCTTCTTCTACGGAACGAGACTCACTAATCTTCCTTTTCGATGAAGATAAACCAACAATAATTTTCTGGGCTTGAGCCAAGGACATCTTCGGGATAGAGGAAGCAGACACCCCACGAGCAGAGAACCCTATTAAAAAGGGAAAAAAATAAACGACCAAAAAAAGAGACTCGAGTAAGGAAAGAAGTAAGAACAAGAGCTTCACTTGTCGTGGGTCTTTACTTGCCAACCATACCTCCCAGCGAGGTACTTCCAAGATCTTTCTTCTGAGTGGGCAACATATAAAAAATTTTCTACCAAATCACGAATACCAGAGACATTCTTCACAGTATCCATGATTGCTGAGAGAAGAAAAAAAAACAGATATGGTGTTAAATAAAACATCTCAAGTCAAAACAAGAAGAATTTAATGTGAGCTAAAGTATACTCACATGCGCGATTCCACTTCTCAGGGAAGGGAATATTTTCTTCACCCACTAAACCAGCAGTGGGCACAGCAACATACCAGAGGTACCAGCCCTTATCCTTATCGTCTCCAGGGGTTACCAGCATTCTTTTGCTTCTAGCAGTCAGAGTAAAAACCCCTTCACGAAATAAGGTACTAGAGTAGAGGTGAATAAGATGGCCGAGGGTAAAAGGAACCGAGGCTAAAGAAGCCAAACTCCTAAGGAATGCGACAACTCGCCACACAAGCGGGCCAACTTGTCCTAAGCAGATATTGAAAAAACTGAAAAACTTAATTATAACTAGGTCAATGGGGGGTCTAAACCCTAAAGTGAAAGGATACGTATAAAAAAAGGAATATCCCGTCTTGTAAGACGTTATTCTTTGATTACTATTCGGAATCTAGACAGAAAAATCAGATTTCCAAAAGCATTCCCTAAGAACAAGGGAAATCTGACCCTCAGTTATAAGGGTTGGATATCATTATACACTATCAAGAGAAGAATATTGATCTACAAGAACTTGACTATCCCTAGCAAAAACAAACTCAGCAGGGAAAATTTCATCGACTCCAGGTTCACGAAGGCGTTTGCCTCTACCTCTAGATAAAGACCGATAAACCCTAAATCTCGAAGAAACTGGAGATCTAGTGGAAGGAGGAGGAACCATTTGAGAAGAAGAAGAGCCCCTCGAAGGAGTGGATCCTAGACTTCTAAGTCTACCACCCCTCCAACTCCTACTCGGAGTAGAAGAAGGCGCTAAACTTTCAATATCTATTACTCTTTGAGGTTGGTTTGAAGAAGACATGTTTACAAAGGCAAAGAAGAAAGTTCTTTACAAAAGACAAAGTTAGAAAAGTGTTTCGTGGAAGCAAAGAAAAGAAAACATGTACTTATACTTGAAGACAACCGTCAAACATAAAGAAAAAGGAAAACAATGATGAAAAGTCATAGTTGAAGATGTCACTTCGGGTCTGGAACAACCGCAAAAAGCCCTAAAATGTGCTGAGTAAGTGCAGAACCAATCCGAAAAGGACACATGGTATGAGCATTAAATGGAAGTGACAAACGACGCCTATGGTGCAGAGAAGGATACAATGATTCAAGGATGGCAGAAAAATATTCCCTCCATAAATGAATATCCACTTACCAAATATTAACCGTTAAATATATGATAAGTGGGAGGACTATCTGTATTCGTAAAAAAGAGTTTCACACGTAAGGCAGCTTTTGACAACTCAGCCTGTCACGTGGACACAGGAAAACCCGACAGCTGGACGTGACTCCTTGAAGAGATACAGTACAAAGAGGCACAATTCAGTAAACCCAAGAACTTATCAGCCACGGGAAACTCAACTTGATCAAAACGGGAGAGAGGCACGGTCAGAATGAATCTAGACAAAGCTACGAGCAGATTCAAGGACCCACAATTGATTACTCGAACGTTATATAACTGAACCCCCAATTACCGTTATCCTTTGTAATGCCTCATTAATGTCGTAATTATTCATTAATGAGTGACCATAGCAAAAGTCATACGTTGTAAGAATCTTATACATAAGGGAGGGGAATACAACTTATAAAGGCATCTGATTCTCGAATACGATCAACTCTATATTTCTGCAATATTGTCTATTATTCATTTTTCTCCATTATCTTGATTATCAGTAACCTGTATTCATCTTAAAAATAAGTTTTAGTCAAAGGGTCTAATTCTTTGGTTAAACACCTACTACCTGCTGAAACGAGGCATCCTACTTCAACTCTCGAGTCCCGATGACCGAATATCATGCCTCAATCTCCCATATGACCCTGCGGACTCAACTCCTAAATAAAGCAACCAAGCGAAGTGCATGTCTGGAAAACTCACTGAATTTAGCGCCACACTCCATTAGTGACATAGCGCCCTGACGCAGTTGCTCAAACTCCATGCGCCGTACATCCCGAAGGGACTGAGGTGCAACCTCCCACAAACCATTTCCGAAAACTGAATCCATATTAGTGAAGCTAACTCGGCCAGATTACCCCAACTCATATACCACCACCGCTGATCAACCCACTACTACAAACCTGAGACGTGACAAAAAAATTCTGCTCGTCTCCACAACACCCGAAGTACGAAGAATGTAGTGACACTCCCCTAGAAGACCCTGGGCACCATCTGCCGCCAATCCACTGAAAGATAGAAGGGTGGTACTTCCTGTACCTCTCAAGTCTAAGGTATTCTTCCTCCGATGCTACTACCCTAACCACGGGCTAAATTGAAACCACATGTCGTGCTGCCATAACAGGTGGAACCTGACCAATACGATCTCGCTACTCTGGAGTGGAGACGGTGGAAGTCTGAACTCCTCCCCTTATCTGGGAAGCAACTGGTGCACTAGAATCAACCCTGCCTGAGTCAATATACCACTTATACTCAAAACCGCGCTCAGGTCTCCTGAAGTCCGGGGTAGCAACAGGCACCCCCAGTACCTTTCCCCCAACTAGAACTACTGGCGACTCCTCAAAAGCTGCTCTAGTAGGCATCTTAACTGCGGCACGTGCTCCTCATTGTCCTCTGTCTGTGACCCTTATGACATTTGCTTCGGGGTAACATCATAAAGAACCGCCGCTCGTGTCCTCACCATCAGTGAGAGAATGTTACGATAATTTAAAACTTCAAGATCAATAAACTCGCACGATAGGAATGAAGGAAGTGAAATTGTCCTAATAGTTCCGTAGCCTCTCGAAGATAAGTGCATATGTCTCCGTACCGATCTGCAAGACTCTACTAAACTCGCTTATGACTCGTAGCGCCTATGAACCTAGAGCTCTGATACCAACTTGTCACGACCAAATTTCCCTCTGTTGGGTATCGTGACGGCACCTAGTCTTATGGACTAGGTAAGCCTAGTAGTTACTGACTAACAACAATAATAAAAGAAAAACTAACAGTCTTGTTATAGAATCTCAACAGAATGATCAAACTTTCCCAAAACCGATAGT
Organism: Nicotiana knightiana; assembly: GCA_005239525.1. Taxonomy (NCBI): domain Eukaryota; kingdom Viridiplantae; phylum Streptophyta; class Magnoliopsida; order Solanales; family Solanaceae; genus Nicotiana; species Nicotiana knightiana. Next base: position 136,307 of record ML396949.1, read on the forward strand.
ATAATTCATAAGCTCTATGAATCTTCTACAACTTCTAAGTACAACTGTTTGGAAATAAATGCAACAATGTATGAATAATAAATACAAAGAAGGTGACTCCGACGCTTGCGAACGCAGCATCAGGTTGCCTTGAGTCTCCTCGGAAATCATCCACACAGCTACTACAATATAAACCTGGATCTGCACACAAAATGTGCAGAAGTGTAGTATGAGCACACCACAGGGGTGCCCAGTAAGTATCAAGACTAACCTCGGTGGAGTAGTGACGAGGACTAGTCAAGACACCACTGGTCTACAAAATAAATTACATGAATATAGAAATGACTGACAATTACATATATCTACGACTTCACGGAATAATCCACAACAATGACAATATAAAGCAGGAGGAAATTACAGAAATCTATCACGAAACAACACAAAAATAAACAGAAAGTTGGACAGCAAAACAAGTCGAATCGAAAGGAAACACAATACAATAGAGAACACCAATAACTCAACTCCACGTCAGTTTGTTCGCATCGGGCCTTAGCCATTACAATCCATAACTGGTAGAAATCTTTAAACAGCAGTTCGTATGACAAACACTTTTGCAAATAAAATCATTTTAGCATGGAAGAGTTTCCTTTGAAAACATACTTTCTCCAAAAGTAGATATAAGTATATTTAATAGAGTGAATTATGTAAACATAGTTTCTTTCAAAATACGAAACTTCCCAAAGATGCTTTCCCAATAAATGACTTCCAATTATGATTTTAGGCAAGACCAGTGCTTTTCAAATATACCTTCGATGTAAAATTCATTCAAATATAATAATTTCAAAACCATTGGTTTTTCAATAATACTTTTCAATAAAATCCCTTGATCAAAATCTCCTCAAGAATTATCCACCGGAACTCATTCCGTAACTCAGAAATTGCCATGCAGTACAGGAGGAATATCAAATCTTGCCAATAAATGTAGTAAATAGCAAACAAGAACAACGAAAATAATAATGCATAAATATGGCACGGAATGTCCCCTCATGCTAAAATAACATAAACACGGCACGGAATGTCCCCTCGTGCTACATAACATAAACACGGCACCGAATGTCCCCTCGTGCTAAATAACATAACCACGACACAGAATGTCCCCTCGTGCTAAATAACATAAACACGACACAAAATATCCCCTCGTGCTAACATAACATAACCTGGCACGGAATGTCCCCTCGTGCTAAATCACATAAACATGGCACGGAATGTCCCTTCGTGCTAACATAACGTAACATGGCACGGAATGTCCCCTCGTGCTAACATAACATAAACATGGCACATAATGTCCCCTCATGATAACATCACATAACATGGCACGGAATGTCCCCTCGTGCTAACATAACATAATCTAGCACGGAATGTCCACTCGTGCTAACATCTCATAACATGTCACGGAATGTCCCCTTGTGCTAACATCTCATAACATGGAACGGAATGTCCCCTCGTGCTAACATAACATAAACAACAATTTAACAAGGGAAATCAACAATAAGAACCATAATTCACAACATCCCGGCAAGGGAGTCAACGAGACAAACAATATCATCAATAATATAACAACAATAGAAATCATACCATCCCGGCAAGGGAGCCAACAATGAAAACAATATCATTAACATCATAAATGGTAATAGAAACCATAACATCCCGGCAAGAGAGTCAACAATGAAAATAATATCATTAACAGCAGAAACGGTAATAGAGACCATAACATCCCGGCAAGGGAGTCAATAAGACAAGCAACATCATCAACAACGGAATAATAAGAGAAATCACACAATCCCGGCAAGGGAAACAACTATAACCAATCTCACCTAAGCAGTTAACTTCACAGAATAAACTCAACTTCAACATGGTCCCAGTAATAGGCAACATCAAGGAAATACCAATAACATAAATGTCTAACAATTAGGACTAAGTAGCACTTAAGGGAAAAGTCATATAAATCACAATGTAAGACTCACGAGCATGCTTGACTCCAATGAATAGATGTTCCAACTACGGCTAGTCAACGATAAGTCTAGATGACACTAATTATAGTTAATTAGGCAAGCTGGAAAGAAAATATAGCATGATGATCAGAGAAGTAGAATATTCAGTTAAGTCAAGTAAAGTCAAATAGCCAACGAAGGAATCCAAAAACAAGTAATTCTAATTTAAACAGGAAGGGATGAAATTAACAAACAAGGATTCTTATGTAATAATTACATCTCATACATAGGTAACATAAGAACTTACGAATCCTAAAAGGCCAATCTATTAGCAAATAATTCCGAATACGCACTCGTCACCTCATATACACGGACTACAACCAACAAAGAAGACTTAATCCTAAGGGGTAGTTCCCCCTGACAAGGTTAGGCAAGATACTTACCTCAAAGATGAAACATGGTACTCAAAAATAGTCTGCTCGAGCAGAAAGACCTTCGGACGGCTCACAATCAACCATTAGATTTGCATGAAAAACACTCAAAATCACTCCAAAATCCAAAGTCCAAAGCTTAAAATGTGAAGAAAATGGCTAACCCTCGTTTATATGAATCTGCTTAGGACATCCGCACTTGCGACCACTTAACCGTACCTGCGCAATCGCAGGTGCGAAACGCAAACCGCACCTGCGCCTAAGAATCGCCCATGCGGGGGCCGCACCTACGCCCCAAAGTTCCGCACCTGCGGAGGCTGCCCAGTCCGCTTATCCTCACACCTGCGTGCTCTTTACCGCACATGCGGTCCCCTATCCGCAGGTGCGACCACACCAGAACAGCAGCACCAGCTACATCTCCAAACTTCAAGCCATCCGATAACCATCCTAAACCATCCCGAGCCCCTCGGGACCTCCACCAATTACTTCAATAGGTCACATACCAACACATGGACTTAGTCAAACTTTTGGAACACCCAAAACGACATTAAAACCCTGAATAAAATCTCAGATTCAAGCCTAGAATTTCTAAATTTCAAAAATACGCCAATTATGCCAAAACCAACCCAAACCACATCCGAATGACCTGAAATTTTGCGCACATGTCACAAATGATGCTACAAACCTATTCCAACTTCCGGAATTTTATTTCCACCCCGATATCAAAATTTCACATATCGGCCGAAATCGCCGAAATTCTAGCTTTCACCAAATTACCTCAAATCACTCTAGGAACCTCCAAATCCAAATTCGGACACGCGCCTAAGTCCAAAATCATCATACGTAGCTGTTTCCATTAACCAAATCTCATTACGAGACCGTATACACAAAAGTCAAACCTCCGTTGAACTTTCTTCACTTAAGCTTCAAAATTTGAAAACTATCTCCCAATCCGACTTCGGATTAGCCGGTAACTGAATCTAACCATGCACACAGGTCGATATACACAAAGTGAGGCTGCTTATGACCTTATACCACCGAACGGAGCTTAAATTCTCAGAACGACCGGTCGTGTCGTTACAAGTAGCTACACACGGACTTCCGTCACCTCGTGTGTACGTAGCCCCCACAAATAGTAGCACATGTTTAATTATTTCACCTATGGGGATAATTCCCTCTTACAAGGTTAGAAAGGAGACTTACCTCGCTCTGAAGATTCATAACCGACTTCCAAGCCCTTCCGATTACTCAAATTGATGCACAACGCCCCATAACTACCAAAATAACGGGCAAACCAATGAAAATATACTCTAATACTTGTAACAATTCAAATTATATAAACTCTCAAGTCCGCTCGAAAAGTCGTTAAAATCACCCTCGGGCTCACGTGCCCGGATTCTGAATTTTTTCGAAGATAAAGATTACCTATAGCTTTACAAACTCAATTATATAACTTATTCCCAATTCCATGCCCAAATTCGTGGCCAAAATCCAAAAATATAAATTTCTATGTCTTCTAACCAAAACCCACAATTTCCACCAATTTCCATGTTTAATTCCTTAGGAAGTCATGTATTTAACCTAATACTTGCAAGAATTACTTACCTCGTAGAATATGATGAAATCCCCGCTCTTCAAGGCTCCCAAAATCTCCCAACCAAAGTAACAAATGAGTGAAAAATGGCCAAATCCCGTCATAAAATACATACTTCCCAGTAATTCGTCGCACATGCGGTGCACCAGCCGCACCTGCGGAATTTCCATCACAGGTGCGGTTTCCCTCAAGCTTGGAGAATTCCGCTTCTGTGTATTAACTTCCACAACCGCGCCCCCAGGCTGCCTCTCTCGATCTCGCACCTGCGACTCTTCTTCCGCAGATGTGATCCTGTATCTGCGGCACACCCCTACCCAACAAAATGTCACATCTGCGAGCCCTTCTCGCTCCTACGGAGCTCGCACTTGCGGCCCTCTTGGCCGCAGGTGCGAGCTCACCAGATGCACAGTTGCATCAGCCCTTCCTCGGACTCCATTTTTGACCTGCTAACCACCCGAAATCCATCCGAGGCCCCCGGGACCCCGTCCAATCACACCAACCTGTTCCAAAACATAATGCAGACTTGCTTGAGACCTCAAATCACATCAAATAACATCGAAACAATGGATCGCAACTCAATTCAATCTTTATGAACTTTGAAATTTCCAACTTCTACATTCGATGCCGAAACCTATCAAATCATGTCCGATTGACCCCGAATTTTGCAGTCAAGTCCCATTCAATATAATAGACCTGCTCCAACTTTTGAAATCGGAATCTGACCACAATATCAAAATTTCAACTTCCGGTCAGATTTCTTAAAAACCTTCAAATTTCTAACTTTAGCCAAATAACTCCAAAATGACCGACGAATCCTCTTTCGATCGCGCTCCTAATACCACAATCACCATACGTAGCTATTCCCAGAATCGGAATCCCAAACAGACATCAATAACACCGAAATGCACTTCAACCCAGACTGATGAAATTTCTTCTAAAATACTAACTTCCACAATAAACCCTTAAACGCTCCCAGGTCATCCAAAATTAGATCCGAACATACGCCAAAGTCCGAAATCATCATATGAACGTGCTGGAACCTTCAAATCCTGATTCAGAGGTCGTTTACTCAAAAATCCAATCTCAGTCAATTCTTCCAACTTAAGGCTTTCGAAATGAGAATTTTCTTTCCAATTTGACTCCGAACTTCCCAAAAATCAGTTCCGACCACGCCTACAAGTCATAATACCTGAAATGAAGCTGCTTATGGACTTAAACCACCAAACGATGCGCTAGAGCTCAAAACGACCAGTCAGGTCGTTACAATTTGAAAGATAGAAAAACTTTAGATTTTATTTCTAAAGTTGCATTAAAGGGATTGAACTACATCAAATCCAAGTGGGTATACTTTGCAAAATTTTATTCAATACGAGTATAACTTTAATGATGGCCCTAAAAGTGGATATTAGGGGTGTACATAGGTCAGGTTGGTTCGATTTTTTCAATTATCATACCAAACCAATGGTGTCGTTCTTTTAAATTTATAAACCAAACCAAACCAATAAATTCAAGTTTTTCAATCTCAGATTTTTCGGGTTTTTTTCATAAGAGATTCCCAACATATCATATGATTCTCGTTCTTGAAAATGCACACTTTTCCAAACCCAGAAAACAGACGGAATTCTAGGATTCCTCCTGGAGGCAAATACTTTTATGCATACCTCCTCTGGTTGATCCACACCATCCTCTATTCTCGTAAGATGATACACACTAGCTAACAGCCCGCCAGGCGCTACATCATAGGCACATTGAGAGCGGAGATAGTTGTACCCATATACATAAAAAATGACAGCAATGGAATGCCAATCCTCGGGCTTTATTTGTAAAGTCTCTATTCCTTGGTAATCAAAGCCCAAAGATCTATGAATTAGCCCATGCTTGACTAGCCAAGCAGACAAACGACCCTGCATCTTTTTTATCTCTCCCGCANGTAAAGTCTTCATAGCATAAAATATGTATCTTATGCTCCAAATATTACTTAAGTCCTAGTAAAATACAACTATGTTATATATTTTTCAAGAAACTAACACAATAATATGAGACAAATCATAGCATGTGATGACCCTTTTGGGTCTCGAGGCCCCGAAAGCCTCCATTAATCTCACCGATATGCGTGCACAACCCGAGAGCATAGCCGGGAAGTCTTTATATGGAAATGTGTTGAATTGTTGAATTAATGATAATTAATGGAATAAAGTTAACTTTGGTTAACATTTTTGGTAGACGGACCTGGACCCATAATTTGATAGTTCCGGAGGGTATAGGACCTGGACGTTTGCCCAAAATCGAATTCTGAGGTCACAAGCCCGAGAAATGAATTTTTAAAGAAAATTGCTTTCTTAAAATAAGAAAGACTTTTAAAAATGAACTTTGATGTGAAATCTGGGTTACCGGGCCCGTATTATGGTTCCGATGCCCGGAACAGGTTCAATATGTGCAATGTGAGTCATCTATAAAATTTGGAAAGAAGCGAACTTGGTTTGACATGTTTCAGATCAAAATTGGAGAATTTAGAAGTTTATGAAGTTTGAGGAAATTCTATGGATTTTTGAGTTTAATTCACTGTTTTGATGTTATTTTGATGGTTATATTACTCAAATAAGTTCGTAGGATGATTTTGAAGTCGTGTGTATATTTGGTTTTGAGCCCCGAGGGCTCGGGTGAGTTCTGGGTAGGTGTCGGGATACAATAGAGTTGGAAAAATCTTGTGTGTTGTGCTGTTTCTGGTGGCCAGTCATTTCTTCTCCGCGATCGCGGTGTTTTGCACGCGATCGCGATGTGAATTTTGGGAAGGGGGCCAATTTTCTTTGCGCGATCGCAAAGATCTGAGTGCAAACACGGAACCTCAGGGTTTAGCTCTACGCGATCGCAATCCCTTGTTCGCGATCGCGTAAGTCTCTTGTGGGGTTGGGGGACTGGGCAACAATTGTTCTATGCGAACGCAATCTCTCATTCGTGATCACATGAGTCCATGTTCTTGTTCTCTGCGATCGCAATCCCTTGTTCGCGATCGCGTAACTTTAATACCCAGTACTCTCCGTAATCTCAACTCCTTTTCCACGATTGCGTAGAGTAAAATCGCTCAGTGAAAATAAAGTCTTAAAAACAGAATGTTATTTCGGGATTTCCACTTCTTCATCAATTCCTTCTTCTCCAAAACCCCATTGACGACCCCCAAGCTAGATTCCCTCTAGAACCACTTGGGTAAGTGATCTTAGCACCAACCACTAGAATCTAGGCCTAAAATCCTAAAATCAAAGTAGGAATTAGGGGTTTTGGGTAGAGTTAGGGTTTATGGGATTTTGGGTAATTCAACCTCAATTTGGGGTCGGATTTCAAAACAAAGTATATATTTGAACTCGTGGGGGTATGGGTGATCGGGTTTTGGTCCGAGCCTCGTGTTTGGACTAAGCGGGCCCGGGGTCAAATTTTTGTATTTTTTGAAGAATGCTAGGAAATGGATAATTAGACTATGTGATCGATTTATCGAGTCATTATTGATATACTTAAGTTAATTATGTCTAGATATTATTGTTCCGGAGTTGAATTCAAAAGGAAAGGCAGTGTTAGAGGCTTTACTGCTATTTTTGGACCCGAGGTAAGTGTCTTGCCTAACTTTGGTGAGGGAATAGGTATCGTAGGCTATGTGCTAAGTGTTTATCATGTTCAATGCATAGGTGAGGTGACGATTACCTATGCATTGTGTGTCAAGCATGCACGTGAGTCCATTGTTGATGAAATTATTGTTCTTACTTCCACATATATTGTATCATGAATTTGTCTCTACTTGGAAGTTGATTGTTTTTGAAAATCCTCGTTGATGAACTTGTGATGTAATGGTTCTATTGAGGACCCAACTATAAAGGATATACTTGAAAAGGTTGGTTATACCTGAGACCCTTGTCGGGCAAATTTGTTATGATAATGACTGGTATTTTCCCCTTGCCGAGTGATCATGATTTGTGATTCCACTATGCTACATCCCTTGCCATTTTGATAATTGTCATTGCATTGGTGAGAAAGAGTGTAAAGCACGAAGGGTGATGTCGTGTCATTATTTACATTGATTACATCATATATTTCATAGTGAGGAAGAGAGTAAACGAACGAAGGGTGATGTCGTGCCATGATTTATATTTAAAAGCACGAAGGATGATGTCGTGCCATGATTACATTGCCATACATGATACATTGCATAGTGAAGAAGAGAGTAAAAGCACGAAGGGTGATGTCGTGCCATGATTCATGTTATCTTACATCGTACATTGCATTGTGAGGAGGAGAGTAAAAGCACGAAGGGTGATGCCGTGCCATTAATTACATTTCTGGCATTATGTTTGTTTCATTAGCATATTTTTGATAAATTGTCTTCTTGTCTGGTCCTTTGTGCTTAATTAACTGCTCTATCTCACTTTCTACCCCATTATCTGCTCTCGTATCCCCATACGTATCTGTTTATCTCTTGCTTTGTTTTTCCACGATAAATGTTGTAGAATAGGACAGGTTAACGTTTGTTGTCAAGTATAGCCTCGTCACTACTTCGGCCAAGGTTAGGCTCGGCACTTACTCAGTACATGGAGTCAGTTGTACTGATGCTACACTACACATCTTATTGTTGTGCAGATCCCGCACTCGGACCCAGTGGATAGCGTTAAGGGAGTCACCTTCAGTCCCCAGAGGCTTCAAGGTATACCACTGACGTTCGTGGGCCTTGGCGTCTCTCCTATCCCTAGTTCGTGTATTTCTGTCTTGTCTTTCCTCTAGTTCTCAGAGACAGTCATGTATTTCCTTTCAGAGTTTGTATTTAGCACTCCTATAGACAGTTCGTGAGTTTGTGACTCCCGATTTTGGGGAATTATTGCGACGTTGTATTATGTTATATTTACTTAGCTTTGAAACTTTATCTATTTCCGCTGTTAAGAATTGTGAACTGTTTTTAGCTTATTCTGTTAATTCGGTGTTATCATGTTAGTTCAACTGCACACGTTGGCTTGTCTAGCATGTTCAACGTTAGATGCCATAACGGTCGAAGGTGGGATTTCGGGTCGTGATAAGTTGGTATCAGAGTACTAGGTTTCTTAGGTCTCACAACTCACCGACAAACTTGGTAGTACTAGGTGGGATTTCGGGCCGTGACAAGTTGGTATTTGAGGGATCGGTATGGAGACGTCTGTACTTATCCCCAGAGGTTGCAAAGTTAGGAATAACTTCACTTTTCTTCTTTTCTGTCGTGCGATTTGAAATTCTAAATGCTAATTGAGTTCGATTCTATTCTCTCGTAGATGGCGAGAACGCGTGCTTCCTCATCTACCGATCATCAGTCCGGCTCTCCTGTTGCAGCTCCTACAAGGGGCCGAAGCCGAGGCCGTATTAGAGGCCGAGGCAGGGGCAGGGCTCAGCCAAGAGTAACAACCCCAGTAGGGGCCTCACGGGTGGACTTTGCCGGTGAGGTTCCTACTCAGACAGTTCAAGTCGGACTAGCTCAGGTCCCAGAGGGGTTCATTGCCACCCCGGTGCTTCAGGAAGCTCTAGTCCGCTTAGTGGGGCTCATGGAGAGTGTGGCTCAGGCCGGTCTTCTTTCTAGTGCACCAGTCGTCTCTCAGGCTGGGGGAGGGACCCAGAATCCTGCTACTCACACACCAGAGCAACTACATCCTCAATTCCAGACTCCGGTACCTCAGACGGCCGGAGCAGCTCAGCCGGGCATTGTGGCCCCGGCAGTTGAGAGAGTAGCTATGTCAGCATATGCTTTATGGAGATTGGACAGGTTATTCACTGCTACATTTACTGGTTTACCATCAGAGGATCCCCAGGATTATTTGGACAGCTGTCATGAGGTTCTTCGGAACATGGGCATAGTAGAGTCCAATCGAGTTGATTTTGCTACCTTTCGTCCATCGAGTTCCGCCAAGACATGGTGGAGAGACTATTTCTTGACCAAGCCAGCTGGGTCTGCATCTTTGACTTGGACTTAGTTCTCAGAAGTATTCTTGGGGAAGTTCCTTCCCATTACTCGGAGAGAGGACCTTCGAAGGCAGTTTGAGCATCTCCAGAAGGGATCTATGACAATCACTCAGTACGAGTACATGTTCATCACTCTAGCTCGACATGCTATTATGATACTCCCCACTGATTGTGAGAGAGTGAGGAGGTTTATTGAGGGTTTAGCTCAACCCATCAGGCTTCAGATGGCCAAGAAGTTAGGTACTGATATTTCTTTCCAGGATGCGGCCAATGTGGCCAGGAGGATTGAGATGATTATTTCACAGGGTGGAGGTCAGGGTGCTGACAAGAAGCCCCGTCACTTCGGTCGTTTCAGTTGAGCCTCATCTGGGGGCAGAGATTCTTCAGGCAGAGGTTATCCTCCCAGACCCTATCAGTCAGCACTTCAGGTAGCTCACAGTGCACTGCCAGCCCCTATTGGTGCACCACCAACACCTATCAGTGCACCGCCGCTTCAGAGTTATCAGGGTGGTTGCCAGGGTCATCAAGGACTATTCCAGAGTCCCCAGCCATATCAGCAGAGGCCGTGTTATTCTTGTGGTGTTCCGGGGCACATTTCCAGGTATTGTCCCCAAGCTTCTAATGGTCCTCAGTATCAGGGTTCCCGTGCCATGGTTCCCGCGTCAGGCGCAACCCCAGCCCCTCAGCCAGCTAGGGGTGGCGGTCGGGGTTCCAGAGGTATAGGTCAGACTCATAGATGTGGAGGACATGCCACGAGAGGTAGAGGTCAGGCCGCAGTAGGTCGACCCAAAGATGATCAGATTGGAGGGGCTCAGCCCCGGTGCTATGCTTTCTCTGCCAGGCCTGATGCTGAGGCTTCTGATGCAGTTATTACAGGTACTATTTCAGTTTGCAGCCGAGAACCTTTAGTGTTATTTTGATTCGGTTTCTACATTCTCCTATGTGTCTTCATATTTTGCCCCTTATTTGAGTATGCCCCGTGATTCCTTGATTACTAATGTGCATGTGTCTACATCGGTGGGTGATTCTATAGTAGTAGATCGAGTCTACCGAGCTTGCTTAGTAGTCATGGGTGGTCGGGAGACTCAGGTTGATCTTTTGCTTCTGTAAATGGTTGACTTCGATGTTATATTGGGGATGGATTGGTTATCCCCCGATTATGCTATTCTGGGCTGTCATGCCAAGACATTGACCTTAGCTTTGCCAGGGGTGCCTCATTTGGAGATGCGAGGGACTCCTAGTCATTCTTCTAGTAGAGTTATTTCTTATATGAAGGCTCGGCACATGGTCGAGAAGGGTTGTTTGTCTTATCTGGCCTATGTTCGTGATTGTAGCGCCAAGTTTCCTTCCCTAGAGTCTATGTCTGTGGTTCGTGAGTTTTCAGATGTATTACCTGTTGACCTGTCGGGTATGCCACCTGACAGGGATATTGATTTTTGTATTGAGTTAGATCAGGGCACCCAGCCTATTTCTACTCCGCCGTATCGTATGGCCCCGCCAGAGTTGAAGGATTTGAAGGATAAGTTGCAGGATTTGTTTAATAAAGGCTTTATTAGGCCTAGTGTCTCTCCTGAGGTGCTCCATTATTGTTTGTCAAGAAGAAAGACTCGATGAGGATGTGTATTGACTACCGACAGTTGAATAAGGTTACTATTAAGAACAAGTATCCTTTGCCGAAGATTGATGATTTGTTCGACCAGCTTCAGGGTTCTTCAGTGTTTTCCAAGATTGACTTGAGATCTGGTTACCATCAGCTGAGGATTAGGGCGTCTGATGTCCCTAAGACAGCTTTTCGCACTCGTTGTGGGCATTATGAGTTCTTGGTGATGTCATTTGGTCTGACAAATGCCCCCGTTGCTTTCATGGAGTTGATGCACCGAGTGTTCAGGCCTTATATGGACTCATTTGTGATTGTTTTCATTGATGATATATTGATAGACTCTCGCAGCTGAGAGGAGCATGAGCAGCACCTTAGAGTCGTCCTCCAGACTTTGAGGGATAGTCAATTATATGCAAAATTTTCCAAGTGTGAGTTCTGGTTGAGTTCAGTTGCATTTCTAGGCCATGTGGTATCGTCAGAGGGTGTTCAGGTGGATCCCATAAAGATTTCAGCAGTCAGAGATTGGCCTAGACCCACCTCAGCTACAGAGATCCGGGGTTTCTTGGGCTTAGCAGGTTATTATCGCGTGTTTGTGGAGGTCTTTTAATCCATTGCAGTCCCGATGACGAGGTTGATTCAGAAGAGTGCCCAGTTAAGGTGGTTTGATGAGTGCGAGGCGATCTTTCAGAAGCTCACGACAGCCTCGACCATGGCACTAATGTTAGTTTTGCCCATAGGTTCAGGATCGTATACCATGTATTATGATGCTTCACGGATTGGGCTTGGTGCAGTGTTGATGCAGGATGTCAAGGTTATATCCTATGCCTCTCATCAGTTGAAGGTCCATAAGAAGATCTATTCATTTCATGACTTGGAGTAAGCAACTATTGTGCGTGCATTGAAGATTTAGAGGCATTATTTGTATGGTGTGCCATGTGAGGGTTTTCATGGATCAAAAGAGATTACAGTATCTGTTCAAGCATAAGGAGTTGAACATGAGGCAGATGAGATGGTTAAATTTGCTGAAGGATTATGATATTACCATTCTTTATCATCCGGGGAAGGCCAATGGGTAGTCTTGCCTATTTATCAGTCGGAGAACGACCTCTTGCTTTGGATGTTCAGGCATTAGCCAACCGATTTGTGAGATTGGAGGTTTTGGAGACTGGCAGTGTTTCGGCCCACACCGTAGCCCGTTCTTCTTTGTATGACCGTATTCGGACCAGGCAATATGATGATCGCCACTTATGTGTTATTAGAGATAGAGTCAGACATGGAGATTCCAAGCAGGTTACGGTTGATGATGAGGGGTTTTTGAAGATGCAGGGTCGGATTTTCCTACCTAATGTGGACAGTATTCGTGAGTTGATACTTCAGGAGGCCATAGTTCCCGGTATTCTATTCATCCGGGCGCCGAAAAGATGTACCAGGACTTGCGACAACACTATTGGTGGTGTAGGATGAAGAAGGATATTGTAGCTTATGTAGCTCGATGCTTGAACTGTCAGCAGGTTAAGTACGAGCATCAGAGACCCGGTGGTTTGATGCAGCAGATTCATCTTACCGTGTGGAAGTGGGAGCGTATCACCGTGGACTTTGTAGTTGGACTCCCCCGAACTCAGAGGATGGTTGATGCAGTATTGGTCGTTGTGGATAAGCTGACAAAGTCAGCGCACTTCATTCCAGTACTGTTTCGTATTCAGCAGAGAAGTTGGCAAAGATCTATATGAGAGAGATTGTTAGACTGCATGTTTACCCATATCTATTATATCAGACCGAGGTACTCAGTATACCTCCTATTTCTGGAGAGTATTTCAACGAGAGTTGGGCACACAGATTGATTTGAGCACAGCATTTCATCCTAAGACGGATGGGCAGTCCGAGCGTACTATTCAGATTTTGGAGGATATGTTGCGAGCTTGTGTTATTGACTTTGGTGGTTCATGGGACCAGTTCTTGACTTTATCTGAGTTTGCCTACACCAAAATCTATCAGCCGAGCATTCAGATGGCTCCGTATGAGGCGTTGTATGGTGGACGGTGTCGGCCTCCAATCGGATGTTTGAGCCGGGAGAGGCTAGATTGTTGGTTTCTGAGTTAGTCCAGGATGCCTTGGACAAGGTGAAGATCATTCAGGATAGACTATATACAGCTCAGTCCATGCAGAAGAGTTATGCGGATCGCAAAGTTCGAGATTAGGCATTAATGATAGGCGACCGAGTATTTCTTCGGGTGTCGCCCATGAAGGGCGTGATGAGATTCGGAAAGAAGGGCAAGTTGAGCCCTAGGTACATTGGTCCATTTGATATTCTGGACAAGGTAGGAGAGGTGGCCTATAGACTTGCCTTGCCACCTAGTTTATCAGTCGTGCACCCTGTGTTTCATGTATCTATGCTCCGGAGGTATATTGCAGATCCATCTCATGTTCTTGACTTCAGCGGTGTCCAGTTTGACAAGGATTTTACTTACGATGAGGGGCGGGTAGCCAGATTAGCTAGGCAGGTTCGTTAGTTGAGATCGAAGAGTTATCCTTCGGTTCGTGTTCAGTGGAGAGGTCAGCCTGTTGAGGCATCTACTTGGGAATCTGAGCCCGATATGCGGAGCCGATATCCCCACCTTTTCCCCCATTCAGGTACCTTTCTATGTCCGTTCGAGGACGAACGGTTGTTTTAGAGGTAGAGACTCTTGTGTAAATTTAGTAAAAACTGTGTTCCGAGGACCCGAAAGCCTCTGTTATTCTCACCTCGATATACGTGCACAGCCCGAGCGCGTAGCTGGATAGTCTTTATGTGGAAATGTGTTGAACTGTTGAATATGATAATTAATAGAATTAAGAATTGTGAACTGTTTTTATCTTGTTCTGTTAATTCGGTGTTATCATGTTAGTTCAACTTCACACGTTGACTTGTCTAGCGGGTTCAACGTTAGACGCCATCACGGCCGGAGGTGGGATTTCGGGCCGTGACATGGCATTACACAAAAATATTCAATAACAAAGATAAAATAATAAAATGACATAACACAAATATTGCTGATTAATAAGCCAAAATGAAAACTAACATAATCTATAAATACTATATAGGTCATACTAAAACAAGTATAGGTAATAAGTACTAATATTAGTTACATAACTAAGAACTAAAGAAAAAAATAAACAAAGTTATGCATTTTCATTATAAATCAGTGTAAAACTAAAATTATTATCCAACACTATCATCATTACTAGTATTGAATTGAATTTCTTTTGTTAGCATTAGTATTGATTTGAACTTTGTTTGAATTACTACATTTATGAGCTTTAAAATTTATCTATCATTCAAGAATGTTAAGTCCAAACTTGAAATAATACGTTAAAAGATAAAATTGTGAAATAAATTTAAGAAACATTTATAAATTATATTACAATAAATATTTATATGTATAAAATATTTTTAAAAATTATATAAATGTACTATCGGGTTGATTTTGTTTCGGTTTAACCTTTTTAGTTAAACCCAAACCAATTATGGTCGAGTTTTATTTTCTAATGCCAACCAAATCAAACCAAACCACATCGGAATTTTTTTTCCCTCGGATTATCGGTTTGGTGCGACTTATCGATTTTCTTTGTACACCCCTGGTGGATAAATATGAAAATACCCCTTCAATTTGACAAATTCATATTCTTAAATCCACTTCTATGGAAAACCTTTAATTCATTTCCTGCTGCCCAAAGGCCTCTTAGTTGTCAATACCTAAAATCATATTTGAACCACAATAAAAGAACCGATATATACATTTACTAAATTCCAAAAAAAAAAAAAAAGAAGTCTATTAGAGCCTAACAAACTTCATGATTATTGGTCAATTTCTACTTGATATGTATTCCCCGTTCACTTTTAGTTGTTCGCTTTTGACTTACACCCTTTAAGAAAAACAAATGAAGTATGTATTTTATTTATAATTGTACCCATATTAATGATAGTATTTTTAAAAGTCTTGGGAAATGATTTGGAAAATAAGTAGTTAATTATAAGGATAAAACAAAAACAAATTATCTTTCTCTTGATTTAGTACAGTGAACAAGTAAACGTAAAAATGTATTTTTATTATAGTGCCATAATAGACAAGTAAAACTAAATGGAGGGAGTAGTTGGTAATTATTTTGTTGATTTGCACTCTAAGTCATTTGAACACATACAACAGCACAACTTTAAAAACAACAAGGTCAAGAGAAAAACATATATCATTAAAAAACAACAAAAATTAAAGTTCACATAAATGAAACTGAGCAAATACCAAAATAATTAGGAAAAACATCAACTAACACTATTACAACATAAAGTAATAATCAATTCCTCATCTTTATCATCGTCTTGAATAACAATTATTTCAGGAATTGGCTTCTCTAGTTGCTCAATATATGGTCTTGTCCGGTAAACCGGATTAATACTCCTGCACATAGCAAGAACACAATTCCAAATATTTAATTAAATTATATAAATTAATTTATGCACATTTTGGATAAATGACCAATAAACTTGTACTCTTATAATAAAATTTACCCCTCTAAAATAGTAACGGATTATAAGATTAATGTAGAACAAAGAATTTGACCAAAGCCATACTTGTTTTGTGGTTTCCTTGTCCTTTGAGGTACATTCTATGGAGGCACCATGAAATGTAGGACAAGGGTTTATGAAAAAAACATGTGTTTTATTTATGAATGAAACAGTGAGGTGAAGGGAATTGATCACATTTTGATAAGCTTCCTACCTAGAAATTAGAGATCTGCCATCACTCGACACAGTCATCATTTCGCATTTATCGTAAATAAAATGACGCATAAGGCATGTAGCATCTGAGCATATTTGGTCACAAAATTGACAAACCGTAAAACTTACCTCATTTGGATTTTGGGGTTAATTTCCAAATTGAGGCATATTTATGCATTCATTGCCAAGAAATGACACATAAGGGTTGTAGCATTTTGGTAGATTTGGTCACAAAATCGACAAGCTATTAGAGTTACCTCATTTCCAAATGGAGACATACTGTCAGTTTGAACGTTTGAAATAATGAACTTCTTTTAGTTTTTTCTTGAGAAAAAAATTTAAAATAAATCTTATTAAACGATATATTAGAGAATAAAACTGAAAAAGTAAGAAATCAATAGGAGATCATGTGGTTGAATAACTATGCGTTACAAATAAGCAAATATAATAATATTGAAAATACGAACACTGAGAGTGAAAGTGTGATGACCCAAAAAGTCATCTCTCATTTTATAACTCAAAACTGTATTTCGAGGCCTTGAAAACCTCCTTTTATGTCACCTCGTTTTCCATGCACATTCTGGGCGTATATCCGGAAAGGTTTTATATGAAAAACGGAGAAAATGATAATTTTGCCTTTAAAATTGAATTTAAGTTGACTTCGGTAAATATTTTTGGTAAACGGACCCGGACCCGTGATTTGACGGTCTCAGAGGATCCGTAGGAAAATATGGAACTTGGGCATATGCCCAGAATTGAATTCTGAGGTCGCAAGCCTGAGAAATGAATTTTTGAAATAAATTATTTCACTGAATTATAAGATTTTTTAGAAATTTGATTATATTTGAAATTGATGGTATCGGGCCCGTATTTTGGTTGATGATCCCGGTACAAGTTTAATATAGTATTTGAGTGATGCCTGTAAAATTTGGTAAGAAACGGAGGTCATTTGACGTGATTTGGACCCGTAGTTGTGTAATTTGAAACTTTGAAAGTTCTTGAGATTTTCCTTTGATTTTTATGCTAAATTCGTTGTTTAAGATGTTATTTTGGCGATTTGATCGCACGAGTAAGTCCATATGATGTTTTTAAGGTTGTGTACATGTTTGGTTTGGAGCCCCGAGGGCTCGAGTGAGTTTCGGATAGGCGTCAGAGTGTTTTTGGACTTAGAAATTCTGGTGAGGGTGCAGTTTCTGGTGTCTGGTGTTTTACTATATGCGAACGCGTGGTAACCCATGGGAACGCGAAAAGTAAGTGGCATTGGGGATGGGATTTGCTCTATGCGAACGCATAAACCTGGGGTGCGAATGCGGAGCATTGGGAAATTACTCTACGCAAACGCACCAGGTCAAACGCGAACACACAGTTATACGAGGGAGGCTGACCAGGAACCTAAGAGAGTTATGCGAACGTGACCCCTTGTACGCGAACGCGAAGGCGGGGCAGGGCTAAGCCTTCGCGAATGCATAACTCATCCTGGAATCGCATAAGTCCTCTTATAGTCTGCCCTTCGCGAACGCGTCAGTGCTCACGCGAACGCGCTGAGTACTATCGCCCATCACTTAAAACAATAGAAAAACGGTATTTTAGCCATAACTTCATATTTTCAAAGCCAAGGAAGCCTAGGGTCTATTTTTGAAGGGGGATTTCACCACCAAGTTCTAGGTTTGTGTTCTTAAACTCGTTTTGTTCATTTTCCATTAACACCCATTTGATTTCTAGGCCTAAATCTTGTTCTTGAAGGGTAGAAAATTAGGGATTTTACAAATTTGAGAATTTAGACCTCGGGGTCGGATTCCGAAACTAATTATATATTCGGGCTCGTGGGTGTATAGGTGATCGGGTTTTAGTCCGAACCTTGTATTTTTACCAAGCGGGGCCATGGTCGATTTTTGACTTTTGGGAAGAATGATAGAAAACTCATAATTAAGCATTGGGGTTGAATTATTTAGCATTTATTGAATTGGAGGCGAATTCTAAAGGGAAAGAGGTAATTGAGGCTTCAGTTTGGTCGTGGAATTCGAGGTAAGTGTTTGTCTTAACCTTAGCTTGAGGGAATAAGTATTATGTCTTATTTGATACGTGTTAGTATAATGTGAAACGTATAGGTGTGCTGACAAGTATCTATACATTGGTGTCAAGCATGTCGTGAGTGGAATATTATGATTTATGTGATTTTTCATTAAACATTTCTTGAGTTTAATTTGACAATTATCTATGTTGGTGGTGTTTCTTTGGTATTGATCATTGTTGAGTATTGGTTCGAGTTGAGAATTACTATGTGAAATTGAGTAACTAGGTGAGATTGGTTATAGATGTTTTTCCTTGCCGGGATGATATTGATTCTACTGTTGACTCCCTCGCCGGGACGTTATGGATTTATTATTGTTGTTTGTATTGTTGATTTCCTTGCCGGATTGTTGTTATTGATTTGTTTGGGTGAGGAAGAGTGTAAAGCACGAAGGGTGATGTCGTACCGTTTTCTATTGATTAATTGTGAGGATGAGAGTAAAAGAACGAAGGATGATGCCGTGCCATATTATGATATTAAAAGCACGAAGGGTGATGCCATGTCGTTCTATTGATTTATTGTGATGATAAGAGTAAAAGCATAAAGAGTGATTCCGTGCCATATTATGATATTAAAAGCACGAAGGGTGATGTCGTGCCGCTTCTATTGATTTATTTTGAGTATGAGAGTAAAAGCACGAAGGGTGATGCCGTGCATTCTAATTATTATTTGGTCAGGATGAGAGTAAAAGCACAAAGGGTGATGCCGTGCACTTGTTTTTGTGTTGTTACTTTTGTTGTTTAAATTGATATCAAATTGTTGCTTTACTTCGTTATTTCCATTATTTGATATTTCCTCCCCTCAGCATGTTCCTCTTTCTTTGTATTTAACGGCTTAATTCTTGTTGTTATTATTTTCTCTGTATATGATTAAACTGCACAAGTTTAGTTGGTTGTCTTGTCCTAGCCTCGCCACTACTTCACCGAGGTTAGGCTCAGCACTTACTCAGTACATGAGGTTGTACTGATGCTACTCTGCACTTTTGTGCAGATCTCGGTACAGGACCCTACGGACCTTAGAGTGAGGAGGCTACCTTCGGTCCTTTTGGAGATCCCGAGGTAGTCCTACAGGCGTCCGCAGGATTTGGCATCTCCTCCTTCTTTATTTCCACTCTGTTCTTCTTTGTTATGAGACAGATGTACTTATTTTGTTCAGACCTTTATTTGTAGTATTCATGGACAGTCCGTGAATTTGTGACACCAAATTCTGAGTTTAGTATTATGAATTTCGTAATGGCATATAATGGAGTTGTTACACTTTATTTTATTTCGCACTTTTATTTCCTCAGATTTGTACATCACCTGTTATCCATTGAAAAAATAAATAAATAAGGTAAATAAACATTAATGTTGTCTTGCCTAGCGGGT
The DNA here is from genome assembly GCA_005239525.1 of Nicotiana knightiana. Taxonomy (NCBI): domain Eukaryota; kingdom Viridiplantae; phylum Streptophyta; class Magnoliopsida; order Solanales; family Solanaceae; genus Nicotiana; species Nicotiana knightiana. The sequence goes on from ML396949.1 coordinate 156,057, forward strand.
TCAATGTTAGGCGCCACCACGGTCCTGACGGTGGGAAATTCATATCGTGACAAGTTGGTATAAGAGCACTAGGTTTCTTAGGTCTCACAATTCACGGACAAGCTTAGTAGATTCTGAGGGATCGGTACGGACACGTCTGTGCTTATCCCCCAGAGGCTACAGAGTTTAGGAATGACTTCACATCTATTCTTCTCTATCGTTCGATTTGATTTTTCAATACTAATTGAATCTCTACTCTATTCTCTCACGGATGGCGAGAACACGTGCTTCTTCATCCACTAATAATCAGCCTGAGTCTCCTTTGCAACTCCTACGAGGGGCCGAGGACGAGGACGAGATAGAGGTCGAGGCAGGGGAAGAGCTCAGCCTAGAGCAGCAGCCCCAGTGGCGGAGCCTCAGGAAGAGTTTGCTGATGAGGTTCCTGCCCAAACAGTCCCGATTGGACCAGCTCAGGTTCCCGATGGGTTCATTGCCACCCCGGTACTCCAGGATGCCCTGGTACGTCTTGTGAGCCTCATGGAGAGTGTAGCTCAGTCAGGTTTACTTCCTACAGCACCAGCCGTCTCTCAGGCTGGGGGAGGAGCCTAGACTCCTACTACTCGCACTCCGGAGCAGTTGGCTTCTCAGTTCCAAACTCCAACACCTCAGACAGATGGGGTAGTTCAGTCGGGTATTGTGGCTCAAACTGGTGATGGAGCAGCTATGTCTGCTAATTCTTTGTGGAGGTTGGACCAGTTCACCAAGTTTTTTACTGCTAATAGCGGTGCATCTTCAGAGGTTCCACAAGACTATTTGGATAGCTGCCACGAGGTTCTACGGAACATAGGGATAGTGGAGACCAATGGGGTCGACTTTGCTACTTTTCTTCTGTCAGGTCCCGCCAAGACCTGGTGGAGAGATTATTGTTTGGTTAGACCCACTGGATCACCGCCTTTGACTTGGCCCCAGTTCTCCGATTTATTTCTGGGGAAGTTTCTCCCTATCACTCAGAGAGAGAATTATTGGAGACAGTTTGAGCGTCCACACCAGGGTTCTATGATCGTCACTCAGTATGAGAACATATTAATTAACTTGTCCCGTGATTCTATTATGATACTTCCCACCGACCGAGAGAAGTTGAGGAAATTTATTGATGGACTAGCTCAGTCGATGAGATTGCAGATGGCTAGAGAGGAAGGGAGTGATATTTCCTTTCAGGATGCATCCACTGTGGCTAGACGAGTCGAGATGGTTCTATCACAGGGGAGTGGTAAGGGTTCTGACAAGAGGCCTCGTTATTTTGGTTGGTTCAGTGGTGTCTCATCTGGAGGTCGGGATTCTTTTGGTAGGGGCCATCCTCCTAGGTTATTTCAGTCAGCACTTCAGGTTTCTCGCAGTGCTCTAGGTGGCCGTGGTTGCCACATGCAGTATTCTGATCAGTTGCCCTATAGTGCACCACCAGCTCCTATCACTGTATCGCTGCTCCAGAGTTTTCAGGCTGGTTACTCAGGTCGCCAGGGTCAGTTTCTGGATCAGCAGTCTCAGCAACTGAGATCTTGTTATACTTGTGGTGGTCTAGGGAACATTGCTAGATTTTTCCCTCGAGCCTCGAGTAGTTCTCAGCACCAGGGTTCTCGTGCCATGGTTCCCACACCAGGTGTTCCAACACCCGCTCAGTCAGCCAGAGGTGGGGTTCGAGGTATTAGAGGTGTAGGTCAGGCAGTTAGAGGTGGAGGCCAGGCTACTAGAGGTAGAGGTCAGCCAACAGGAGTCCGTTCCAGAGATGTAGTTCAGATTGGTGGGGCCCAGCCCCTATGTTATGCTATTCCAGTTAGACCTGAGGCTGAGGCCTCCGATGTGGTTATCATAGGTATGGTTTCAGTTAGCAGCAGGGATGCTTCAATTTTATTTGATCCAGGGTCCACATATACCTATGTGTCATCTTATTTTGCTCCTTGTTTGGTTATGCCTCGTGAATTTCTGAGAACTCCTGTATATGTGTCAATATCGGTGGGTGATTCTATTATGGTAGATCGTGTCTAACGTTCGTGTGTAGTGGTTATTGGTTGTCTTGACACTAGTGTGGATCTTCTACTCCTTGATATGGTAGATGTTGATGTTATTTTGGGGATGGATTGGGTATCGCCTTTTCATGCCATACTGGATTGTCATGCCAAGACCATGACCTTAGCATTGCCGGGATTTCCTTGATTGGAGTAGAGAGGGAGTCCTAGTCATTCTTCCAGCAGGGTTATCTCATATATGAAGACTCGGCGTATGGTCGAGAAGGGGTGTTTGGCCTATTTTACCTATGTTCCTTATTCTAGTGCCGAGGTTCCTTCTATTGAGTCTCCGCCCATTGTCCGTGAGTTTCCAGAGGTGTTTCCTGCAGACCTACCGGGTATGCCACCCGACAGGGATATTGAATTTTGCATTGATTTGGCTCTGGTCATTCAACCCATTTCTATTCCACCATATCGTATGGCCCCGCCAGAGTTGAAGGAGTTGAAAGAACAATTGCTGGAATTACTTGATAAAGGATTCATTAGGCCTAGTTGTTTAACAAAAGAATTGGCTTCATTACCCAAAGCTATTTTAAGAAGAACACAGGTTTCTAATAACCAAACAATAAGATTAAAATAGTAGGCAAACTTGTAAATTGAAAGCAGTAAGATGCACATAAATAAAATATATTGCAATAGTGTTTTGGGATCCTCCTCTTACAGGTTATATTTTACTCCCTTAAATAGGGAATTCCTAATATAATGTCTGCCTTTTTTAGTGATTGAGCATTAATGACTAATGACGACTTCACTGTAACGTTACAATGAATCATATGTAATTGTTGAGTGAATGTTGTGTAGCGTATGGATCTCTAATTTGAAGATCTCTGAATCTGCCATTTATTCTGTCCAAATTCACTTTTGACCATGTCTCCTCATCTTCTCAATTAGGTTGAAACTTCCATAGCTAATTAACCCGTGGATGTGATTTGTCGTGCCTCTTTGCCTCGTACCTCTCTTAGAGTCCCGTCCAGCTATCGTGTCTTCATTGCTCCACGTAGACTACTGAGTCATCAAGATTTATTACACGTGTGAAGATCTTTTTTTTACCAATAAAGATAGTCCCCCCACTTAGCATATACTTATCAATTAATATTTGGTAAGTGGATACTCATTTATGGCGGGAATATTTTGCCTCCGCTTTACTCAGATCATTGTATATTTTCCTGTACGTAAGCATCACTCGTCACTTCCATTTAATGCTTATGACACGTGGCATTCTTGTGTTGGTTCTGCAATTATTCAGCGCCTTTCAGGGCTTTCTTACGGCTGCACCAGTCACAAAGTGACATTTTCAATTATGGTTTTCACATCATTGCCCTTTTTTTTTATTTTTTGACGGTTGTCTTCGAGTATAAATACCCCATTTTCCTTTTCTTTCACGAAAAGCTTCTAACTTTAAACATTATTTGTAAAGAACTTTTTTCTTTTCCTTTGTAGTATGTATTCTTGAAACCAATCTAAGGGAGTCATAAACGTTGATGAGTTGACACCTTTCTCCGCTCCAACTCAGAGTCGGAGGGGTGGTAGATTGAGGAGTTTAGGCTCTACTCTTTTGAGAGGTTATTCATCTTCTCAGATTGTTTCCCCTCTTTCTGCTAGGTCTTTATTCTCCCCAAGAGCTAGGGTTTACAGGTCTCTGTCCAGGGGTAGAGAACATCACGAACCCCTACGCGAACCACATGTTGATGAAATTATTCCTGCTAAGTTTACCTTCACTAGGGATAGTCAAGTTCTTGTAGACCAGTCGTCATCCCTTGATATTGTTGATAGGTATCCCACTCTTATTACCGAAGGTTTGATTCCTCTTGTTCGCAGGGGATGTTCTTGGGAGTATGATTTCCCATTGTTATTCTGAATAGTAATCAAAGAATAACGTCTTACAAGACGAGGTATTCTTTTGTTTACCCTTACCCTTTTACTCTAGGGTTTAGACCTCCTATTGATCCAGTCATCATCGAATTTTGTCGTTTCTTCAACATTTTCTTATGACAGGTTGGTCCTCTTGTGTGGCGGGTTGTTGCGTGTCTTAGATGTTTAGCTTATTTAGCCTCGGTTCCTTTTTCCTTCAATCACCTCATTCATATTTATTCTCCTACCTTATTTCGTCAAGGGGTTTTCACTCTGGTTGCTAGGAGCAAAAGAGTGTTGGTAACCTCTGATGACGATAAGGATAGAGGTTGGTACCTTCGGTACATTGTTGTGCCCACTGCTGGTTTAGTGGGCGAGGAAAATCTTCCCTTCCCTGAGAAGTGGAATCGCGCACGTGAGTACATTTTAGCTCACACCTGTTATTTTTCTTCTCTTTGCTTTAAGTGTTTTATTAACACCGTAGCTATTTTCTTCCTCTTTCAGTAATCATTGGTACTGTTGAGAATGTTTCTGGTATCCGTGATTGGGTAGAAAAGTTGTTATCAGTTGCTCCATTTGAGGAAAGATCTTGGAAGTACTTCTCCGTGAAGTACGATTAAAAAGTGAAGACTCATGGTAAGTGAAACTTTTATTTTTGTTTCTTTTCCTTACTCGAGCTTCTTTTTCTTGGTTTTTTTAACCTTTTTCCTTTTTACAGGGTTTTTTGCTCGGGGGATATCTGCAGTATCCATCCGGAAGATGTCTTTGGCTCAGGCCCAGGAGATTATTACAGGTTCCTCTTCTTCCAAGAGGAAAGTTGGTGGGTCTAAGACCTTTGAAGAAGAAGAAGAAGAGGAGGGAATTTTAGTGCAAAGGTCACGTAGAAGAAGGGTGTTCCCAGACGATGAGTCTACACTCGTGGCTATCTTCCATACCTGGTGTCAGGCCTCCTACCCCTGGGGATTCTTCTTCTTCTCTTGCACATGATTCTACGGATCATCTATTCCACGAAGGTTTTGGCCCTGCTATTAATGAGGCACCTCTGGCTGTTTTTGCTCCCTCCTTTAGAGATATCTCATCATCCGTTCCGATTATTTCCACTGCTTCTTTGACCATTTCTGCTCCTGCTGCTGCCTTGCCCGAGGCTTTCTCAACTCCTCAAGTTTCCGTGCCTGAGACTTCTTCAGCTCCACAAATTTAATTGACTGTGGCTTCTTCATCTCAGCCTACTTATGTGCCTCCTACTAGAAAAGTAGGTTTTTCCAGCAGGGAGATGAGGCAACTGCTAATTGAGGTTCCGACTGATGGGAGCCTTTTTAAGAAATCTGGAAACCCAAAGTATGGTTGAAACTTTTGATTGGCCTAACAGAGAGGACCAAGCTGGATAGTCATAGTTCTCTTAGCTTGGCTAATAAGGTTGTGAATTCCTCCTTGAAGGTAACGTTCATTCTTTTATATCTCATTCTTATGTAATTACCGTATCTAATCAATTTTGATTTTGTATATCAATCTCATAGGCACAGAACTCATGAAGAGGATTTCTAACATGGAGCAAGAGCTAAAGCAGTGGCATGCTGAAGTACGGAATTGGAAGGGACAATATGAAAGCCTGAGGCTCGACATGGAAGCGTTAGAAGATGAAAATAATACCTTGGAGCGGAAGATGAGAGGTGTGGCTGCAGAGTTGGCAGTGGAGAAGGCTTCTTCTAACAAAGGGGACAAAGACAAGAGCATTCTTGAGTCTTCGTTTGTTGAGCAATTATCCCGTGCCTCGGAAGACGTTAGGAGCTTGAAAACTTTTCTAGAGCAGAAGGAGGAATACTCAGGCGAGCTTGTGCAGTCACTTACCCGAACTCAGGAGGATCTTCGCATTAGTTTAGACAAAACCCAATCTTTGGAGGAGTCAATTGTACACTTGAGGGCTGCCCATGAAGCTGCTGAAGTCGAGAAGGATGGGTTAAGAGCTGAGCTTCAGATATGGAAGAAAGATTATGAAAGTCTGGAAGAAGGGGTACCTGTCGATGTTAGTTGGGCGTACATGAATTCTCGCCTCGATACACTGACGGAAATGAGACGGGGAGATTTCGACCTTGATGCCAAAATTGTTAAGATCAAGGAAGCCATGGAAAAGGCTCAACAACGTTTGGATCTTTCCCCACCTGAAGGTGAGACTCCTGTTGTCCAAGCCTCTTCATCACAAGCTGCTCTTGCTCCTTCTGTTGATGAAGAAGTCAATTCCCCTCCTGAAGAAATTTAAGAAGTTGGTTCATCCCCTTTTTTTATCTTTGTCCCAATTGGTGGTTACACCCAGTCCCATCGGGGGTACAGTTGGATCTCTTTAAAGTCCTCAAATGACAACTTAGGGGAACCTCACTGTATAAAACTTCTATACGGCTAAGTATAAGTTAATACATAGCTTTTACTTAGTCGTTTTAATATATTAATGCAAGTATGACTTTTGTTTTCCGTTGAGTTTCTGTTTCACTCTTTAAGTCTTTTGCATGCTTTATTTTTCGAGGTTTTAGTTTTACCTCTGAATTTTGCATATAGAATGCTTTAGATTACTCGTACCTTTTCGTAATAGGCACGGTGTCATATTAAATGTGTGCCTTTTTTTAGGAAGCATAATTTATGGAAGAGGGCCCTTTTTTGATCGACACTTAATGAAGAAGACGTCTCAACTTCAAAAAGGTGTAATAATGCAATAGAGTGATAGGAATTTTTCACATGTTTAAGAATGTTTCTGAGGAATGTTTTTTGTTTGATGTTTCACAACTTTTTACATGTGTTTGATTATCGTCTAAAACTCATGTTGCAACTATTTTTTTTAACAGATTTGATATACACTTGTATTTCGTAACTTTTTTCATATGTATCAGTTTTTTCGAGTTGATACAAGAGAGAAATTGTTTTTCGTTCGTAACAGTTTTTATTCAAGTTGGGGTTTTCACCTATAACTGTTTTTGTCTACAACAGTTTTAAATAAGCACGAGGAAAATGCTTTTGCATCCATAACTATTTTATTTGATAACATTTTTCTATATGATAAAAAAGATTTTGTGACTGTTTTTAGTTACAACAGTTTTTCTTTTGAACAATACAAAGATGCGCATTTCTTCCTCGTGGCTAACACTGCTAACATTTTGCCTTTTAGCCTGAACATGTTCAAGGTTTTTTTGGATTAAAGGCTTTGTGTTTGAGTCTTTGGCTCTTTCGATTTTGCTCGTATCACTTGGCTTGCTGGATAGATGGATCTTCAGGCTCGAGCTTTGACTCTTTTATAGTCTTTTTTGCTTCGTTTTTGCCTTCCATACTGTATAGTGCCCCAAGTGTTTTAGCTTTGAAGAATGAAATCTCGAGCACTTGACTATTCCTTCCTTGTAGTCCTTTTGCTGAAAAGGAAAAACATACGGGACTCGAAGGTATATAATTTTTAGATGATGACTGCTTAACCCTTTTTTAAAACGTCCATCAGAAAGTGTAACCCTTGACCGAGAATTAAGTTATTTCCTCGCGTCTTTACAGGCCTAATATCATCATCTGGTGATGGGTTAGGTTTATGCCTATCATCTAAAAAGGTTAGTAAAATTTCAAATGATCAAAATAAAATCAAATGTGTGATACCTGACCGGGGGTACTTCTTTTCCTTAAAAGTAGTACTTCTTTAAGTGAATGGAATTCCAACATGTTGGTAGGATTCTGCCGTCTATAGCTTCCAACTCATAGGCACCCTTCCCAGCTATGCCTCGGATTTTGTAGTGTCCTTCAATTTGGATTTAGCTTTCCTGCGCCTGCTTCTTTCGTTGATTGAAAGAATTTTTTGAGGATGAAGTCCCCAATCTTGAAGTACCTGAGATGAGCTTTACAGTTGTAATAACGCTCTATGATTTGTTTTTGAGCTGCCATCCGTATCAGTGTTGCTTCTCTCCGTGGTTCCAGCAGGTCAAGATTGGTCTTCAATTCGTCATCGTTTGCTTCCTCCATGGCTGTTGTGAAACTTATGCTTGGTTCTCCAATATCCACAAGTATTAAGGCTTCTGAGCCATACATAAGTGCGAACGAAGTTTCTCCCGTGGATGCTTTTGAAGTTGTTATGTATGCCCATAGTACCGCTGGTAACTCATCAGGCCAGTTTCCTTTAGCTTTATCCAGCCGATTCTTTAGATTGTTAATGATGACCTTATTAGTTGACTCAGCTTGACCATTATCCATGGGTGGTATGGTGTTGAAGTGATCCGTTTGATTTGCCAGCTTTCGAAGAATTCTGTGATTTGCGAGCCTATGAATTGTGGGCCATTATCGCGCACGATCTCCTTTGGTATCCCAAAGCGGCATATTATGTTTCTCCATAAGAAGCTTTTAACTTTCTTTTTCTCGCACTCGTTTGAACGCTTCTGCCTCTACCCATTTTGTAAAATAGTCGGTTAGCATGAGCAAAAATCGTACATGTCCTTTAGTTGTGGGAAGAGGTCCTACTATGTCCATACCTCATTTCATGAAAGGCCATGGGGATATTATTGGATGCAATAATTCTGCTGGTCGAAGCATGTTATTGGCAAACCTTTGGCACTTGTCGCATTTGGATACGAAGTTCTCGGCCTCTTCTTCCATCTTAGGCCAATAGTATCCAGTTCTGATTAGGGTTTTCACTAAGGATCTCTCCCCTGAGTGATTTCCACAGTGTCCTTCGTGGACTTCCTTCATCACAAGCTCCGTTTGGTTAGGTCCGAGGCATTTTTCTAGGGGCCCCCCGAACATCTTGCGATATAATGAGTTGTGAATGAGGCAGTACCGTGCAGCTTTGTGGTGAAGTGCTTGAGCTATTTTCTTGTCTTCAGGTACGGTGTCATTCTGCAAAAAAAAAAAGGATTCGTTTCTCTAATCCCAGGTTAAATTATTGAAAGTTACCTCATTTCTATCCTGGTCGATAGCTGAATGGAATAGATGAACGACGATTGCATTGTCCTTGTTTGTTACTTCCATGACTGCTGCGAGGTTAGCTAATGCATCTGCTTCAGCTTTTTCCTCTCTAGGTATCTGTACTACCTTCCATGTTTTGAATTGTCTCACGAGCTGTCGTGCCTTTTCCAAATATTGTAGCATCCGGGTTTCTCGAGTGATGTAAGTCCCCTGCATCTGATTTACTACCAGTTGGAAATCGCTTTTGAGCATGATTTGCTCGATTGAGAGCTCTCGTGCAAGTTCTAATCCTGCAATAACAGCTTCGTACTCTACCTCATTGTAGTTATAGGATAACTTTTGATAGCCTTCCGTGTCTTTTCACCTGTGGGTAATATTAAGACTATGCCTAAGCTAGCACCTTTTATATTGGAAGAACCATCGGTAAACAGGGTCCATAGACCCGGATTAACATCGTTGAAGAGTTGTAACTCTTTCTCCACTTCAGGGACAATGTTATTACTAAAGTCAGCAACAAAATCAGCTAAGATCTCAGACTTGATTGCAGACCTAGGCTGATATATTATTTTATGCTCACTTAATCTGTAGCCCACTTGGCTAATCTTCATGATAGTTGTTGTTTATGTAATATGTTTCTTAATGGATACGAGGTCACAACTGTGATTGGATGACATTGAAAGTATGGTCTTAATTTTCTGGATGCCATGATTAGAGCTAAGGCTAATTTTTCTAGATGTGGATATCTAGTTTCAACATCTAGTAATGTCTTACTTACATAATAAATAGGAGATTGTTTACATTTATTCTCCCTTACCAATACTGCACTTACAGCAATTTCCGACACGGAAAGGTAGACGTACAACCTCTCCCCCTCCGTTGGCCGTGACACCAACGGAGGTTTTGATAGATAAGACTTTAGGTCTTTGAGAGCTGCTGGCATTATTCAGTCCATTCGAACCGATTTTGCTTTTTGAGAACTACAAAGAATTTAAAACTTTTATCAAAAGATTTGGAAATAAATCTTCCTAAGGCTGCAATTATTCCCGTTAGTCTTTGAACTTCTTTTTTGTTTATAAGTACATCAGGTATTCCTTCTATAGCTTCAATTTGATCGTGATTTACCTCTATTCCCCTGTTTGACACAAGGAAACCTAAGAATTTACCTGATTCTACGCCAAAAGCGCATTTTTCTGGATTTAGCATCATATTGTACCTGCATAAAATGTCAAAGGTAATAGAGAGGTGCTAGAAATGGTCTTCTGCCCGTGTTGATTTTAACAGCATGTCATCGATGTAAACTTCCATCATTTTTCCCAGATGTTCTTGGAACATCTTGGTCACCAGCCTTTGATAGGTGGCTCCAACGTTTTTCAAGCCAAAAGACATGACTTTATAACAATAAGTCCCTCTGTTCATAATAAATGAGGTCTTTTCCTCGTCTGATGGATCCATTTTTATCTGATTATAACTAGAATACGCATCTAGAAAGCTAGCTAGCCAGTTAGAGTACGTTACCTCTCGTATCGAACCAATCTTCAAGAGTTTCTGTACCTCTTCGTCAATAACTTGGTTCTTGAATGGTCCTTGCTTTCTTTTTTTCTGCTTAACAGGTATGAAGGATAGATCTTCATTTAGTTTATGATTCATCACTTCTAGTGGGATACATGTCATATTTGAGTGGGACAACGCAAAGCAATTTGCATTAGCCTTTAATTAATCAATTAACTTACCTCTTCGACTGGGGCTCAACCTCGTGCCTATATACACTTTCTGTTCAGGCTTTTGTTCAGAAAATGGAGCAGCTTCGAGCTCTTCCGTAGTTGTTTTGATGTGCTCGTCTTCCTCCGTTTTATGAATGACGTCCGATTTGGAATCTACATCCGTGTGGTCAATGCACCTTCCACGGTAACTTGATTCACCTTCTCGTAAGTATTTTCTTTTGTACCTGTTTCAACAATAATACCTTTCGTACCTATTTGGGTAGTAATTTCTTCCATGCATGTTTGGGCGATGTTACTTGCTTGGGAGATTCCCTTATCTTTTGATTCTTGCACCTCTACTTTTTTGTTGTAGTGTACCACGGAATTTATATTTCTCGCGGTTTGTTGATCGCCTCTAATTTGCTGAATCCCCCATTCAGAGGGGAATTTAATTACCTGATGCAAGGTGGAGGGTATTGCTTTCATGTCATGGATCCATGGCCTTCCCACAATTAAGTTATAAGCCATGACAGTATCGATGACTTGGAACCTGGTACTTTTGATCACCCCTTCAGCATAAGTGCTAAGCTAAATTTCTCCTTTTGTTATAACCGTAGAGTTATCAAACCCTGATATGGCTCGTGCCCTTGGGATTACTTGATTCCCCAATAGCATTTCTTCCACGACTCTTAGCAAAATGATATTGACTGAATTACCTGGATCAATCAACACTCTTTTTACGTTAGTGTCATGAATAATCAAAGATATTACCAAAGCATCATTGTGAGGAAGCATTAATCCGTCGATATTTGCATCATCGAAGGTTATATCGTCCACTTCCAGTTTTTCAGGAACCTGTGTTCCATGTGTAATTGTGAACTTTGTGGTTATTTTGCAGACCACTCTGTTTACTTCTTCACCTCCGCGATCACGTTGACGGTTCATTTTGGAGATGGAGGTTTTGGGGGATCTTGCCTATTCTTCTTGTCTGCCTGTTTACCTTTTTCACTGAACAATTCTGTCAAATAGCCCTGTTTCAATAATTATTCTACCTCACCTGGCATAAATCTGAAATCTGCGGTTCTGTGTCCATGATCATTATGGAATTCACACCAGAGATCTCGGTTCCTCTTATTCGGATTCGACCTCATCTCTTTGGGCCATTGAACCGTATCACCCAAATTTCTTAACACTGAAATTAGTTCAGAGGTACTTACATTAAAGGTATGATCCCCAATTTGCGCATTACCTCTAGGTCGTTGACCTTGATCCCTTCTGGATCTAGATGAAGATGAGCTCGCATCTCTGCTTGGTGGTCCATAGTATGACCTGGTGTTTTTGAACCTGGGACGAGTTTCACGTCACGATGGTCCCATGTAAGGATTGTATCTATTTTTACCTGATCTCCTATCTGATTCTGAACGCCTGGATCTGGTATAATCTTCATCTTTCGCACGAGCAATGGTATCTTCTTTTATTCGAAGTTTAGTACTATACCTGTTATAAACATCGTTCCACGTTTTAGTTGGGAATTCTCTCAATCTTTCATTGAGTCTTCTCATAGCTTCTAAGGTTTTGTCATTTAGATTACTTGCAAATGCCATGGCTGCCCAATTATTAGGCACCATTAGTAGCCGCATTCTTTCTCGTTGAAACCTGTCTACAAATTCACTAGTTCTGTATCTCCTTGTTTTATTTTAAAGATGTCCTCCATCCTTTTCTCGACTTTTTGCGCACTGGAGTGTGCCTTTATGAACGAATATGCAAGCTCAGAAAAAGAATCAATAGTGTTTTCAGCGAGAAAAGAATACCAGGTTAGGGCCCCCTTGGTAAGTGTTTCTCCAAAATTTTTAACCAGGACCGACTCAATTTCTTGTTTTGTTAAGTCATTGCCCTTCACTCTGGTGGTAAAAGCAGTTACATAGTCGCGTGGGTCAGTTGTCCCGTCATATTAAGGTACGTCAGGCATTTTAAACTTCTTTGGAATGGGTACGGGTGCTGCTCTTGGTTTTCAAGGTTGTTGAGAATATCTATCAACGTCAATGGCTTTGATAACAGGTGGTACTCCAGGAATTTGTTCGATTCGATCGTTTTGTTCCTTCACCTGTATCTGCAAAGTTAGTAATAAAGTATGTACTCCAGAGTTATTAGATATACCTGGTCTCGCTTTGAGAGATTCATTAGGAGTATAATTTGCCAACCCAGATTGAGGATTTTCTATGGTGATGGTATTATTGGGGGGTGGTGTCAGTGGTGCAGGTAACGCTGCACGTAATCCCCTCGCCAATTCTTGCAAAGCTTGGCTCACATACTCTACAATCATTTTCTTTACTCGATCTTCTTCCACCGTTTGGTCATTATTATCATTGTTGTTATTGGATCTTTCTTGGGATTGTTCCCTTAAACCACGTGGGTTTCTTGAAGGCGATGGAACTGGGGTTCCATTCCTTTGCTGGTTGTTGTCATTGGAGTTCGACATAGTTTAGAGGATATCGCTTGAAAAGCAAACAAATATTATCAGATTCCCGGTAACGGAAAAAATTTGTTTAACCAAAGAATTGGATTCTTTTCCCAAAGCTATTTTAAGAAGAACACGGGTTTCTGATACCCAAAGAATAAGATTAAAATAGTAGGAAAACTTGTAAATGGAAAGCAGTAAGATGCACAGAAAGAAAGTATATTGCAATAGTTGTTTGGGATCCTCCTCTTACAGGTTATATTTTACTCCCTTATATAGGGAATTTCCTAATATAACGTCTGCCTTTTTAGTGATTGAGCATTAATGACTAATAACGACTTCAATGTAAAGTTACAATGAATCATCCATAACTGTTGAGTGAATGTTGTTTAACGTATGGATCTCTAATTTGAAGATCTCTGAATCTTCCATTTATTCTGTCCAAATACACTTTTGACCGTGTCTCTTCATCTAATCAATTAGGTTGAAACTTTCGTAACTAATTAACCCATGGATGTGATTTTCCGTGCCTCTTTGCCTCGTACCTCTTCTTAGAGTCCCGTCTAGCTGTCATGTCTTCATTGCTCCACGTAGACTACTCAGTCATCAAGATTTATTACACGTATGAAGCTCTTTTTTTACCAATAAACTAGTGTCTCGCCATGGGGTGCGCCGGTGTTGTTTGTTAAGAAGAAGGATGGGTCGATGAGGATGTGCATAGATTATCGGCAGTTGAACAAGGTTACCATCAAGAATAAGTATATGTTGCTGAGGATTGATGATTTGTTTGATGAGCTTCAGGGTGCCAAGGTATTTTTGAAGATTGATTAGAGATCTGGCTACCATCACTTGAGGATTAGGGAATCCGATGTCCCTAAGACAGCTTTTCGCACTTGGTACGGACATTATGAGTTCTTACTTATGTCATTCGGGTTGGCAAATGCCCCACTAACTTTCATGGACTTGATGAACAGAGTGTTCAGGCCTTATTTGGATTCCTTCATGATTGTCTTCATTGATGATATTCTGATTTATTCCCGCTGCCGGGAGGGGCACGGGCAGCACCTTCGAGTCATTTTCCAGACTCTAAAGGACAATTATCTATATGCAAAGTTTTCCAAGTTTGAGTTTTGGTTGAGTTCAGTTGCATTTCTGTGTCATGTTGTATTAGCGGAGGGTATTTGGGTGGATCATAAGAAGATTTCAGCGGTGAAGGATTGTCATACACCCACATCAGCTACAGAGATCTGAAGTTTCTTGGGTTTGGCAGGATATTACCATTAGTTTGTGGAGGGGTTTCGTCTATTGCAGCCCCGATGACCAGGTTGACTCAGAAGGGTGCCCAGTTCCGGTGGTTAGAGGAGTGTGAGGTGAGCTTCAAAAGGCTCGAGATAGCTTTGACTACGGCGCCGGTGTTGGTTTTGCCCACAGGTTCAGGGCCATATACTGTGTATTGTGATGCATCTCAGGTTGGACTTGGTGCAGTGTTGATGCAGGATAACAAGGTCATTGCATATGCTTCGTGTCAGTTGAAGATCTACGAGAAGAATTATCCGGTTCATGACTTGGAGTTAGCAGCCATTGTCCACGCGCTGAAGATTTTGAGGCATACTCTGTATGGAATGTCATGTGAGGTGTTCACGGATCATAAGAGTTTGCAATATTTGTTCAAGCAGAAAGAGTTGAATTTGAGGCAAGGGAGATGGTTGGAGTTGTTGAAAGATTCTGACATCACCATCTTATATAATCCGAGGAAGGCCAATGTGGTGGCTGATGCTTTGAGTAGGAAGCTAGCCAGTATGGATAGCCTTGCTTATATTCCGGTCGGGGAGAGATCGCTTGCTTTGGATGTTTAGGCTTTAGCCAATCGGTTCATGAGATTGGATGTTTTTGAGCCCGGTCGTGTTCTAGCTTATACGGGTACTCTTTCTTCATTATTTGATCGTATTTGAGATTGACAGTATGATGATCCTCATTTGTATGTATTTATGGACACAGTTTGGCACAGTGGTTCCAAGAAGGTTACAGTTGGTAATGATGGGGTTTTACATATGCATGGTCGTATTTGTGTGCCCAATGTGGATAGACTTCATGAGTTGATATAAGATGAGGCCCATAATTCCCGGTACTCCATTCATCCGGGCACCGTAAAGATATATCAGGATATACGACAGCATTATTGGTGGAGGAGGATGAAGAAGGAAATTGTGGCATATGTAGCTCGGGGCTTGAATTGTCAGCAAGTAAAGTACGAGCATCAGAGGCCTGGTGGATTTCTTCAGCAGATTAAGATTCCTGAGTGGTAGTGGGAGCGTATCACCATGGATTTCGTTGTTGGGCTCCCACGGACTCCTAGAAAGTTCGATGCAGTATGGGTTATTGTGGGTAGGCTGACCAAGTCAGTACATTTCATCCCTGTGGCAGTTTCCTGTTCTTTGGAGAGATTGGCAGAGATCTACATTAGGGAGATTATTCGTCTTCATATTGTGCCCGTGTCTATTATTTCTGAGCGAGGTACGCAGTTTACCTCGCATTTGTGGAGGGCAGTTCAACGTGAGTTTGGCACAAGGGTTGAGTTGATCACACCATTTCATCCTCAGACGGACGGACAGTTCGAGCGTAATATTCAGATTTTTGAGGATATGCTTCGAGCCTGTCTTATTGACTTTGGAGGTTCATGGGATCAGTTCTTGCCATTAGCTGAGTTTGCCTACAACAACAGCTATCGGTCGAGCATTCAGATGGCTCCTTATGAGGCATTATATGGTAGGCGGTGTCGATCGCCGGTTAGGTGGTTTGAGTCGGGAGAGGCTCGGTTGTTGGGTACAGACTTAGTGCAGGATGCCTTGGATAAGGTTAAGATTATTTAGGATAGACTTCGTACATCTCAGTCCAGACTTCAGAGTCATGTCGACCGTAGAGTTAGTGATGTGGCACTCATGGTCGGAGAGCGGGTGTTGCTTTTGGTGTCGCCCATGAAGGGCGTAATGAGATTTGTGAAGAAGGGCAAGCTAAGCCCTAGGTACATCAGCCATTTTGAGATCCTTGATAAAGTGGGAGAGATGGCTTACAGACTTGCGTTCCCACCGAATTTATCAGCTGTGCATCCAGTGTTTCATGTGTCTATGCTTCGAAAGTATCACGACGATCTAGTCCATGTGTTATACTTCAGCAGTGTCCAGTCTGACAAGGATTTGACCTATGAGGAGGAGCCGGTAGCAATATTAGACCGGCAGATTTGTCAGTTCAGATCGAAGAGTTATCCTTCGGTTCGTGTTTAGTGGAGAGGACAGCCTGCCAAGGCAGCTACCTGGGAGTCGGAGTTCGATATGGAGAGCCGGTATCCCCATCTTTTCCTCGATTCAGGTACTTTTTTATGTCCGTTCGAGGACGAACGTTTGTTTTAGAGGTGGAGAATGTGATGACCCAAAAAGTCATCTCTCATTTTATAAGTCAAAATTGTGTTCCGAGGCCTTGAAACCTCTTTTTATCTCACCTCGTTTTGCATATGCTGTCCGAGCGTATATTCGGAAAGCTTTTATATGAAAAACTGAGGAAAATGCTAATTTCGCCTTTAAAATTGAATTTAAGTTGACTTCGGCCAACATTTTAGGTAAACGGACTCGGACCCGCGATTTGACGATCCCGGAGGATCCGTAGGAAAATATGGGACTTTGGCGTATGCCTGGAATTGAATTCCGAGGTCCCAAGCCCGAGAAATGAATTTATGAAAGAAATTGTTTTACTGAATTTATAAGAGTTTTTGGAAATTTGATCATAATTTGAAATTGATGGTATCGGGCCCATATTTTGGTTTCGGAGCCCTGTACAGGTTCAATATATTATTTGAGTGATGCATGTAAAATTTGGTAAGAAACAGAGGTCACTTGACGTGATTCAGACCCGTAGTTGTGAAATTTGAAAATTTGAAAGTTCTTGAGATTTTCCTTTGATTTTTATGCTAAATTCGTTGTTTAAGATGTTATTTTGTCCATTTGATTGCACGAGTAAGTCCATATGAAGCTTTTAAGGTGGTGTACATGTTTGGTTTGGAGCCCCGAGGGCTCGAGTGAGTTTCGGATAGGTGTCGGAGTGGGTTGGACTTAGAAAAATCTAGTGAGAATGTTGTTTGCTGGTGTCTGGTGCTTTGTTCTATGAGAACGCATGGTATCCCACGTGAACGCGAAGAGTAAGAGGGGTTGGGGCTGGGATTTGCTCTATGCGAACGCATAGACCTGGGGTGCGAACGCGGAGCATTGGGAAATTACTTTACGCGAACGCACCAGGTCAAACGCGAACACACAGTTATAGGAGGGGGGCTGGCCAGGAACCTAGGAGAGCTATGCGAACGCGACCCCTTGTACGCGAATGCGAAGGCGGGGCAGGGCTAAGCCTTTGGGAATGCACAACTCATCCTACGATCGCATAGGTCCTCTTATAGGTTGTCGTTCGCGAACGCGTCAGTGCTCACGCGAATGCACTGAGTACTGTCGCCGAACACTTAAAACAGTAGAAAAACGGGATTCAAGCCATACCTTCATATTTTCAAAGCCAAGGAAGCTTAAGGGAGATTTTTGAAGGGGGATTTCACCACCAAGTTCTAGGTTTGTGTTCTTAAACTCATTTTCTTCATTTTCCATTAACACCCATTAGATTTCTAGGCCTAAATGTTGTTCTTGAAGGGTAGAAAATTAGGGATTTTAGGAGAATTAGGGATTTAACAAATTTGGGAATTTAGACCTCGATGTGGGGTCGGATTCCGAAACTAATTATATATTAGGGCTCGTGGGTGTATGGGTGATCGAGTTTAGTCTGAACCTCGTGTTTTGACCAAGCGGGGGCGGGTCGATTTTTGACTTTTTAGGAAGAATTATAGAAAACTCATAATTAAGCATTGAGGTTGAATTATTTAGCATCTATTGATATTGTTGAGCTAATTATGTCTAGATACAATTGAATTGGTGGAGAATTCTAAAGGGAAAGCGGTAATTGAGGCTTGAGATGATCGTCGAATTCGAGGTAAGTGTTTGGCTTAACCTTAGATTTAGGGAATATGTATTTATTCTTATTTTTTATGTGTTAGTATAATGAGCAACATATATGTGTGGTGAGGAGTATCTACACATTGGTTTCAAGCATGCCGTGTGTCGAATATTGCGATTTATGTGATTTTCCATTAAGCATTTCTTGAGTTTAATTCGACAATTATCTATGTTGGTGGTGTTTCTTTGGTATTGATCATTGTTGAGTATTGGTTCGAGTAGAGAATTACTACGTGAAATTGAATAACTAGGCAAGATTGGTTATAGATGTTTTCCCTTGCCGGGATGATATTGATTCCACTGTTGACTCCTATGTCGGGTGTTATGGATTTATTATTGTTGTTTGTATTGTTGATTTCCTTGCCGGATTGCTGTTATAAATTTGTTTGGGTGAGGAAGAGTGTAAAGCACGAAGGGTGATGTAGTGTCGTTTTCTATTGATTTATTGTGAGGATGAGAGTAAGAGAATGAAAGGTAATGCCGTGCCATATTATGATATTAAAAGCACGAAGGGTGATGTCGTG
Organism: Nicotiana knightiana; assembly: GCA_005239525.1. Lineage (NCBI taxonomy): Eukaryota > Viridiplantae > Streptophyta > Magnoliopsida > Solanales > Solanaceae > Nicotiana > Nicotiana knightiana. The sequence continues at coordinate 174,594 of ML396949.1, forward strand.
CCGTTATATTGATTTATTGTGAGGATAAGAGTAAAAGCATAAAGGGTGATGTTTTGCCATATTAGGATATTAAAAGCACGAAGGGTGATGCCGTGCCGCTTCTATTGATTTATTGTGAGGATGAGAGTAAAAGTACAAAGGTTTAGTTGGTTGTCGTGTCCTAGCCTCGTCATTACTTCGTCGAGGTTAGGCTCGATATTTACTCAGTACATGGGGTCGGTTGTACTGATGCTACACTCCGCACTTTTGTGCAGATCCCAGTACAGGACCCTACGGACCTTAGAGTGAGGAGGCTACCTTCGGTCCTTTTGGAGATTTCGAGGTGGTCCTGCAGGCGTCCACAGGCCTTGGTGTCCCCTCCTACTTTATTTCCACTCTGTTCTTCTTTATTCTAAGACAAATGTACTTATTTTGATCAGACCTTTATATGTAGTACTCATAGACAGTCCGTAAAGTTGTGACACCTAATTCTGTGTTTAGTATTATGAATTTCGTAATGGCATAAAATCGAGTTGTTAGACTTTGTTTTATTTCGCACTTTTATTTCCGCTGATTTGTACACCACCTGTTATCCGTTAAAAAAATAAATAAATAAGGTAAATAAACATTAATGCTGGCTTGCCTAGAGGGTTCAATGTTAGGCGCCACCACGGTCCCGATGGTGAGAAATTCGGGCCGTGACAGAAAAAGATGGCTCGAGAAAGAAAAGATTGATCATGATTTTGGCATGAATAAAAGAACTCGGAGGACACGTATATATAGGAGAATTAGAAAGATGCGGGGGATTCATAATTAATAATATGTTTAAACTGCGTCTCCTATAAAGTAAAAAAGAAGATAAAGGAAAATCTCCGCTGAAGTGGTTTTAAAATCATTACTAAAAAGTAGTTTTTGTAGGTTATTTCTTTATAAATTTTCTTGAAAGAAGTTTAATATTTTTCTTTATGCGAGTTTATATAACCTATATCTATAATTTTTATATCGTTTATAGAAAAAAGTCAAATTATTTAAAATAATATACTGAAAGTTGTTATATTGGGTAGGGGTGAACATGGACCGATTTAGTTCCATATTTATCAAAATCAAATCAAAACAACTATATCGGTTTGGATTTGTTCGCTTTTCTCGAATTTTTCGGATTTTTTGGATTTTTCGTTACATGAATACTATTGCAATTTTACTTTATTAATGTTATAGGTTAAGTTTTGATCAAGTGAATATATATTCAGTAAAAATTGAAAAACCTGACAAATACATGATATATTAAAATATTTTTATGGGAAATTTTTTTTAATAGCATATGATAGTTATTTTCTTTGTCACCTAACGATATTTTTCGTTAATGTACGCTTTCAAGGTTAACCATATTTAATAATTAAACATAAAAATGAATATGATACCAAAATAATGATATCTTCGATTTAATTTTAAATTATCAAAATACCATTTAAAATTCGACAAGTGATAGATCTTGACATATGAATATGAAAGGACAAAGAGATTGAAGCATTTCAATAACATTTGATAAGAAAGTAACGATACAATCCAAAATTTAAAGTAAATAAAATAGACACATTTCGTAATTTTATTAAGTATTACATCTCATAAGTAGAAATGTAATAGAATGCCTATTAATTGCTGTTGCATTAATTAATTCCTACTTCTTAATTGTGGAACTTTCAATTTAATTATGTTTTCCTCAAGGATAGGTTAAAAGTAAATGATAATTGTCAGTTTCTTAACCTAAAATGGTAAAGTATCTAATGTGAAATCTGACTAGCTTTTCTACAGTTAGTGCTTTGCTCAACTTATTTCACAAATAATAAATGCATAAATATCCTATCATAAAAGTAGATTACACTTTGTGATTACACACAAGTTTAGTCCATGAAGGCACCGAACAGAGTCAGACCACAATTTACTTTTTAGTTTTGTTATTATATTTTCTTTACAACGCATGAAATGAAGAATATTATTTTTAAAGTTTTATTAAAATAAAGTTTGACCATAGATTCCCAAATTTGTTTTAAAAAATCTGCTTTGGTTGAAGTTTGGCGTGAAGATAAAAATGTGTTTGAACATACGTTTTGTTATGACCCAAAGGGTCATTTTATGAATTAAGACTCCTTTCTAGGCTTATTAGCTATAAAAATATTTAATTTTAATTACCTCGATTTGCATGCGCAGTGTAACGACCCGACCTGTCGTTTTGTGTTGTAGGACCCTGTGCCCCTAAATGAGACTTTCCGTAGTTGCTTTTACTGATTAATGACCTGTGGGGACAGGTGGTTCGAGGTTTGGAGAAGTTTGGAGTGGTATAGGAACACTTAGTTCCTTAAGGTAGGCCTTAAAGGCCAAGTTTGACTTCGGTCAACATTTTTGGTAAACGACTCGGAATCGAGATTCGAAGGTTCCGGTAGGTTCGTATGATGAATTCGGACTTGGGCGTGTGTTCGGAACGGGTTTTGGATGACCCGGGAGCGTTTGGGCGCCAAACAGTGAAATAAGAATTTCCTTAAGTTCAAATTAAGGTTTGGAACGTGTTTTTGTGTTATCGAGGTCCAAACGGAATTTCGAGACCGGGAATAGTTCTGTTAGGTCATTTATGACTTGCTCGGTGTCATTCCGAGTGATATAGGTACGTTTCGGCGTGTTGAAAGTGAATTCAAGAACTTAAAGTTCTTAAGTTTGATCCAATAGGTTTTGGGGTATGATTTTAGATTTAGCGTTGTTTCGGACGTTCCGACGGCTCGAGCAAGTCCGTATTGTGATTTAGGACTTGTTGGTATATTTGGACGGGGTCTCGGGTGGGCTCGGATGCCATTCAGGCATCGCGCGAGGCAAGAACTAGCCTTAAATGACTACTGGTGCACCAGATGTGGTGCAACCGCACTTGCGGAGGTATAGCCGCAGGTGCGAGATCGCTTCTGCGGTCCCAGCCTTGCAGGTGTGATGACCCAAAAGGTCATCCCGTGTAATTTTAGCTATATCTGTGTTCCGAGGCCATGAAAGCCTCCTTATATATCACCTCGATTTGCGTGCGCATCCAGGGCGTGTAGTCGGGAAGCCATTATGTCAAAAATTGATACATACAATAATTTTGTGTTGAAAAATTGAATAGAGTTGACTTTTGTCAACATTTTTGATAAACAGACCTCGACCCATGATTTGACGGTCCCTGAGGGTCCGTTTGAAAATACGCTACTTGGGCGTATGCCCGGAATCGAATTCCGAGGTCCCATGTCTGAGAAATGAATTTTTAAAGAAAATTATTTTCTGAAAAATATAAAGATTTTTGAAAATAAAATTTGAAGCGAAATTTTTTGGTATAGGGCCCGTATTATGGTCCCGGAGCCCGGAGCAGGTTCAATATATTTTATATGTGTTATCTGTGAAGTTTGGTAACAAACGGACTTTGTTTGACGTGATTCGGATAAAATGTGGGAAATCTGAAAGTTTATGAAGTTTTGGAATATGTCATTGATTTTGAGGTTTAATTCGATGTTTTTGTTGTTATTTTGGTGATTTGATTACACGAATAAGTCTGTAGGATGTGTTTCAGGTTGTGTGCATATTTGGTATTGAGCCCCGAGGGCTCGGGTGAGTTTCGGGTAGGTGTCGGAGTGCAAAACTTAGGAAAAATCTAATATAAAATGAGTTTTCTGATCGGCGATCGCAATGCTTGGGTCCAGTCCTCTATGCGATCGCATACACCCCTCCGCGATCACATAGTACTAAATGCCCATTTATTTTGTAAATGCCAAAATCAGAATGTTCACTACGGGATTCTTTCAAAATTCATAAACCCTCTTCTTCTCCACAACTCCTAGGCGATTTTTGAAGCAATTCCTCACCATAACCTCTTAGGTAAGTAATCTTCAACTTGTTTTCTTCCACTTTCATCAACATTCTATTAGATTCTAGGCCTAAAAACATGGAATTAAGGTAGAAAATTCGGGTTTCAGGTATAGTTAGGTGTTTTGGATTATATAGGAAATTTGACCTCGTTTTGGGGTCGGATTTCAAAATAAATTATATATTCGGGCTTGTGGGAGAATGGGTGATCGGGTTTTGGTCCGAACCTCGTGTTTGGACCAACCTAGAGGCTTGATTTGGATTCTTGGAGTCGAGGTAAGTGTTTGGCCTATCCTTAGCTTGAGGGAATAGGTGTTGAGTCATATGTGCTACGTGTTATTATCATGTTCAATGTATAGATGAGGTGACGAATACCTATACATTGTTGTCAAGCATGCCTGTGAGTCATTTCTTATGGTATATGTGTTTTTCTTCGATATTCATTGTGCTATGAAGTAGATTTTTTTTGGAGATTATTTTGTTGTTGGAAATAATTGGTTGTGGACACTGTTGATTAGTTTTTCGGTTGAGGATCATTTGGTTATGTTGTATATTCAGTGAGATTAGTTATAGTTGTGTCCCTTGCCGGGATTGTGATATTTCTGTTATTGTTCCCTTGGTGGGATGTTGTGATTTATAATTTGTATTGTGGTTTTTCCTTGCCAAATTTTTGTTCTTGATATTGTTTGGGTGAGGAAGAGTGTAAAGCACGAAGGGTGACGCCGTGTATTTATTTATTGCATTGTGAGGGTAAGAGTGTAAAGCACGAAGGGTGATACTGTGCCATGATTTTTATATTTAAAAGCACGAAGGTTAATGTTGTGCCGTTTCATTTATTCATTGCATTGTGAGGATGAGAGTTAAAGCACGAAGGGTGATTCAGTGCACTTGTTTTGGTGAGGATGAGAGTAAAGCACGAAGGGTAATACCGCGTACTTGTTTTGGTGAGGGTTAGAGTAAAACACGAAGGGTGATGCCGTGCACTTGTTTGCTCTATGTGTTTACTTCCTGTTGCTATTGATCCTACTTAGACTGTTGCTTCATTCTATGATTTAGTACTTGTTTTCCCCTTGTACCCAGCATGTTCTTCCATGTTTTACACTTAACTGTTTATTTCCTGTCGTTGTTTCTATTATATATTATTGAATTGCACAGGTATTTACTGTTTGCGTGTCCTAACCTCGTCACTACTTCGCCGAGGTTAGGCTCGACACTTACTCAGTACATGGGGTCGGTTGTACTAATGCTACACCTGCACTTCTTTATGTTGTGCAGATTACGGTACCGGACCCGGTGGACAGTCATCGAGGGAGTATCCTTCAGACCACAAGCGACACTGAGGTAGTTCTGTAGGCTTCCGCAGAACTACACATGTACATCGGTTGTACTAATGCTACACCTGCACTTCTTTGATACTATGCCATGATTGCTTAGGTCTCACAATTCACGGACAAACTTGGTAGAGTCTGAGGGATCGGTACGGAGACGTCTTTACTTATCCCCCAGAGGCTGCAAAGTTAGGAAATAACTTCACATCTTTTCTTCTCTGTCGTGCGATTTGAGTTCTAAATGCTAACTGAGTTTCTATTGTACTTTCTCGTGGATGGCCAGAACGCGTGCTTCCTCATCTACCGGTCAGCAGCCCGATCCTCCCATTGCAACTCCTATTAGAGCCCGAGCCCGTGCTAGAGGCCGAGGTAGAGCCAGGGCCCAGCCCAGAGCAGTAGCCCCAGCAGAGGATCCTCAGGTGGAGGTTGTTGAGGAGATTCCCACCCGGGTAGTTCCAGTCGGACCAGCTTAGGTCCCATAGGGGTTTATTGCCACCCTGGTTCTTCAGGACGCTCAGGTCCTCTTAGTGGGCCTTATGAAGAGTGTGGCTCAGGCCAGTCTTCTTCCTACTGCACCAGTCGTCTCTCAGGCTGGGGGAGGGGCCCAGACTCTTGATACCCGCACATCAGAGCAGCTAGCTTCTCAGTCCCAGACTCCAGCACCTTAGGCAGCTGGAGCAGCTAAGCCGGATTTTGTGGCACAGGCAGTTGAGGGGGCTGCCATTTCTGCCGATGCTTTGTGGATATTAGATCGGTTCACCAAGCAGTTGAGGATCCCCAGGATTACATGAACAGTTCCTACGAGTTACTTCGGAACATGGGCATCGTAGAGTCCAATGGAGTTGATTTTTCCACATTCCATCTTTCTAGTACCGCCAAGACTTGGTGGAGGGATTTTTGCTTGACCAAGCTAGTTGGATCTTCGCCGTTGTCTTGGGCTCAATTATCCGAGTTGTTCTTGGAGAAGTTTCTACTAGTTACTCAGAGGGAGGATCTTCGGAGGCAGTTTGAGCATCTCCAGCAGGGATCTATGACTGTTACACAGTATGAGACCAGTTTCATCACTCTGGCCCGACATGCTATGCTGATACTTCCCACGGATCTAGAGAGCGTGAGGAGGTTTATTGAGGGGCTAGCTCAGCCTATTAGACTCCAGATGGCCAGAGAGTCAGGTGCTGATATTTCATTCCAGGAGGCGGCCAATGTGGCCAGTCGTATTGAGATGGTCTTATGCAGGGCAGTTGTCAGGGGTCTGACAAGAGACCTTGTCATTTCGGCCGATTAAGTGGTGCCTCATATGGAGGTAGGGATTCTTTTGGCAGAGGTCATCCTCCTAGGCCATACCAATCGGCACTTCAGGTATCCCGTGGTGCTCCACCAGCTCCTCTCAGTGCACCACCAGTTCCTATCAAAGCACCGCCGCTTTAGGGCTTCCAGGGTGGTTATTCTGGTCGACAGGGACATTTTTAGGGCCAGCAGTCTCAGCAATAGAGGTCTTGTTACTCTTGCGGTGTGTTAGGGCACCTAGCTAGGGATTGCCCTCGAGTTTCTGGTAGTTCTCAGCGTCCGGGTTCCCGTGCTATGATTCATGCACCCCTACCCCCTCAGCCAACTAGGGGTGGAGGTCGAGGTGCCAGAGGTGGAGGCTGGACAGTTAGAGGTGGAGGTCAGGCTATGAGGGGTAGAGGTCAGCCCGTAGTAGGTCGACCCAGAGATGTTCAGGTGTGAGGGGCTTCACCCTGATGCTATGCTATTCCTGCCAGAGCTAAGGCTGAGGCCTCTGATGCAATCATTACAGGTACGGTTTTTGTTTGCGGCAGAGATGCTTCCGTTTTATTTGATTCGGGATCTACATTCTCCTATGTGTCTTAATATTTTGCTCCATATTTGATTATGCCCCGTGATTCTCTGAGTACTCATGTATATGTATCTATACCTGTGGGTGATTCTATTGTGGTAGATAGAGTCTACCATTCATGCTTAGTGGTTATCAGTGGCCTGGAGACTCATGTAGATCTATTGCTTCTTGATATGGTTGATTTCGATATTATTTTGGGGATGAATTGGTTATCTCCCTACCATGCTATCCTAGACTGTCATGCCAAGACTGTGACCTTGGCCTTACCATAAGTACCCCGATTGGAGTGGAGGGGAACTCCTAGTCATTCTTCGGGTAGTGTTATTTCATATATGAAGGCTAGGCGTATGGTTGAGAAGGGTTGTCTGTCATATTTAGCGTATGTTCGTGATTCTAGTGCCGAGGTTCCTTCTATGGAGTCTGTGCCCATTGTTCGTGAGTTTCCAGAGGTATTCCATGCTGACCTGTCGGGTATGCCATTTGACAGGGATATTGACTTTCGCATTGAGTTGGCTTCGGTCACTCAGCCTATTTCTACTCTACCATATCATATGTCCTCTCCAGAGCTGAAGGAGTTGAAGGATCAGATTCATGACTTGCTCTATAAAGGCTTCATTAGGACTAGTGTTTCTCATTGGGGTGCCCCTGTGTTGTTTGTTAAAAAGAAAGATGGCTCAATGAGAATGCGTATTGACAACCGGCAATTGAACAAGGTTACTATCAAGAATAAGTATCCTTTGCCGAGGATTAATGATTTATTAGACCGGCTTAAGGGTGCTTCGATGTTTTCCAAGATTGATTTGAGATTTGGCTACCATCAGCTGCGTATTAGGGAATTCGATGTCCCTAAGACACTTTTTTGCACTCGATATAGGCATTATGAGTTCTTGGTGATGTCGTTTGGGTTGACAAATGCCCCAGCTCCTTTTATGGAATTGATGAACTGAGTGTTCAGGCCTTATTTGGATTCGTTTGTTATAGTCTTCATTGATGATATTTTGATTTACTTCTGTTGCCGAGAGGAGCATGAGCAACACATTCAAGTCGTCCTCCAAACTCTGAAGGACAGTTTGTTGTATGCGAAATTTTCCAAGTGTGAGTTCTAGTTGAGTTCGGTAGCATTTTTGGGTTATATGGTTTCGGCAGAGGGTATTCAGGTGGTTCCCAAGATGATTTCAGCAGTCAGAGATTGATCTAGACCCGCCTCAGCTACAGAGATTCGAAGTTTCTCGGGCTTAGCAGGTTATTATTGCCGGTTTGGGGGGGTTTTTCATCTATTGCAGCCCCGATGACCAGATTGACTCAGAAGGGTGCCCCGTTTAGGTGGTCTGATGAGTGTGAGGTGAGCTTTTAGAAGCTCAAGACAGCCTTGACCATGGCACCGGTGTTAGTTTTGCCCACAGGTCCAGGGCCATATACCGTGTATTGTGATGCTTCATGAGTGGGACTTGTTGCAGTCTTGATGCAGGATGGAAAGGTTATAGCCTATGCTTCTCGTCAGTTAAAGGTTCATGAGAAGAACTATCCAGTTCACGATTTGGAGTTAGCAGCTATTGTTCATGTGTTCAAGATCTGGAGGCATTATCTGTATGGTGTGTGATGTGAGGTGTTCACAGATCATAAGAGTTTTCAGTATCTAATCAAGCAGAAAGAGTTGAATATGAGGCAGAGGAGATGGTTAGATCTATTGAAGGATTATCACATTACCATCTTATATCATCCGGGGAAGGCCAATGTGGTAGATGATGCCTTGAATTGAAAATCAGCCAACATGGGTAGTCTTGTTTTCATACCGGTCGGAAAGCGACCACTTACTTTAGATGTTCGGGCCTTGGCCAATCGATTCATGAGACTGGATGTTACAGAGACTGGCAGTGTTTTGGCTTATACGGTGGCCCATTCTTCATTGTTTGATCGTATTTGAGACCAGCAGTATGATGATCGTCATTTATTTGTTCATAGAGATACGGTCCGGCACGGAGGTGCCAAGCAGGTTACAGTGGGTGATGATGGAGTCTTGAGGATGCAGGGCCGCATTTGTGTGTCTGATGTTGATGGTATCGTGAGTTGATCTTGCAGGAGGCCAATAGTTCCGGTATTCCGTTCATCCGGGCGCCGCAAAGATGTACCAGGACTTGCGGCAGCATTATTGGTGGCGGAGGATGAAGAAAGACATTGTGGCATATGTAGCTCGGTGATTGCACTGTCAGCAAGTTAAGTACGAGCACCAGAGACTCGGTAGTTTGATGCAGCAGATTGTACTTCCCGATTGGAAGTGGGAGCGTGTTACCATGGATTTCGTAGTTGGGCTCCCACGGACTCAGAGGATGTTTGATGCGTTGTGGGTCATTATGGATAGGCTGACCAAGTCAACACACTTCATTCCTGTGTCAGTTTTGTATTCTTTAGAGAAGTTGGCAACAATCTACATCAGGGTGATTGTTCGCTTGCATGGTGTGCCCGTGTCTATTATTTCCGATCGAGGTACTCAGTTTACCTCCCATTTCTGGAGAGTATTTCAGCGTGAGTTGGGCAAACGGGTTGAGATGAGAACATCGTTTCATCCTCAGACGGATGGTCAGTCCGAGCGTACAATTTAGATCTTGGAGGATATGTTGCGAGCATGTGTCATTGACTTTGGACGTTCATGGGACAAGTTTTTGCCTTTAGCTGAGTTTGCCTACAATAACAACTATCAGTCGAGCATTTAGATGGCTCCTTACGAGGCGTTGTATGGTAGGAGGTGTCGGTCGCCAGTTGGGTGGTTCGAGCCGGGAGAGGCTAGATTGTTGGGTTCAGAGTTATCTCAGGATGCCTTGGACAAGGTGAAGATCATTCAGGATAGACTTCGCACATCTCAGTCCAGGCACAAGAGTTATGCAGACCGTAGAGTTCGTGATTTAGCATTCATGGTTAGTGACCAGGTATTGCTTCGGGTATCACCCATGAAGGGCCTAATGAGGTTCGGAAAGAAGGGTAAGGTGAGCCCTAGGTACATTGGTCCATTTGAGATTCTAGACAAGGTAGGAAAGGTGGCCTACAGACTTTCCTTGCCACCTAGTTTATCAGCCTTGCATCCGGTGTTCACATATCTATGCTTCGGAAGTATGTTGCTGATCCATCTCATGTGCTAGACTTCAGCAGTGTCCAGTTGGACAAGGATTTGACTCATGAGGAGGAGTCGGTAGCCATATTAGCTCGACAAGTTCTTCAGTTGAGATCGAAGAGTTATCCTTCGGTTCGTGTTCAGTGGAGAGGTCAGTCTGTTGAGGCAGCTACATGGGAGTCCAAGTACGATATGCGGAGCCGATATCCCCATCTTTTCCCCGATTCAGGTATCTTTCTATGTCCGTTCGAGGATGAACGTTGATTTTAGAGGTGGAGATTGTGATGACCCAAAAGGTCATCCGTGTAATTATAGCTAAATTTGTGTTCCGAGGCCATGACAGCCTCCTTATATGTCACCTCAATTTGCGTGCGCAACCCAAACATGTAGTCGGGAAGCCATTATGTCAAAAACTGATAAAAACAATAATTTTGTGTTGAAAAATTGAATAGAGTTGAGTTTGGTCAACATTTTTGGTAAACGAACCCGGACCCGTGATTTACGGTCCCGGAGGGTCAGTAGGAAAATATGGGACTTGGGTGTATTTTTAAAGAAAATTATTTTCTAAAAAATATAAAGGTTTTTGAAAACGAAATTTGAAGTGAAATCTGTGGTATCGGGCCTGTATTATGGTTCCGGAGCTCGGAGCAGGTTCACTATGTTTTATATGTGTTATCTGTTAAGTTTGGTAATAAACAGACTTTGTTTGACGTAATTCGGATAAAAAATGGGAAATTTTAAAGTTTATGAAGTTTTGAAATATTTCATTGATTTTGAGTTTTAATTCGATGTTTTTTATGTTAATTTGGTGATTTGATTACACGAATAAGTTCGTAGGATGTGTGCATATTTGGTTTTCAGCCCCGAGGGCTCGGGTGAGTTTCGGGTAGGTTTCAGAGTGCAAAACTTAGGAAAAATCTGGTGTAAAATGAGTTTTCTTATGTCTGGTGTGTTACACTATGCAATCGCATAGGTATAGTTGTGATCGCATACTAGTCCGAGTGGGCGGTGAGACTGTTGCCCGATGTGATTGCATAGGCCTAGTTGCGATCGCAAAAGGGGGTTAGGCTAGATGGGGAGGGGGGCTGGGTAGTACTCTGTGCGGTCGCTCCTCATGATCCGCGATGGCAATGCTTGGGCTCCAGTCCTCTATGCGATCGCATATACCCCTCCGCGACCGCATATTGCTAAATGCCCAATTATTTTTAAATACCAAATTCAGAATGTTTACTACGGGATTCTTTCAAAATTCATAAACCCTCTTCTTCTCCACAGCTCCTAGGTGATTTTTGAAGCAATTCCTCACCATAACCTCTTAGGTAAGTAATCTTCAACTCGTTTTCTTCTATTTTCATCAACATTCTCTTAGATTCTAGGCCTAAAAACATGGAATTAAGGTAAAAAATCCGGGTTTTGGGTATAGCTAGGTCTTTTTGATTATTTAGGAAATTTGACCTCGTTTAGGGGTCGGATTTAAAAAAAAATTATATATTCGGGCTCGTGGGTGAATGGTTGATCGGGTATTGGTCCGAACCTCGTGTTTGGACCAGGCGGGGCCGGGGTCGAATTTTGGAATTTTGGGAAGAATGTTGGGAATTCTATAATTAGGCTTTGGAATTTAATTTATAAGCAATTATTGATGTTATTGAGTCAATTATGTCTAGATACTATTGATTTGGAGTCGGGTTCGAAAGGAAAAGCGGTGCTAGAGGCTTGATTTGGATTCTTGGAGTCGAGTTACGTGTTTGAACTAGCCTTAGCTTGAGGGAATGGGTGTTGAGTAATATGTGATATGTGTTACTATCATGTGCAATGTATAGGTGAGGTGACGAGTACCTATACATTGTTTTCAAGCATGCCAGTGAGTAATTTCTTATGGTATATGTGTTTTTCTTCGATATTCATTGTGTTATGAAGTAGATTTCGTTTGGAGATTATTTTGTTGTTGGAAAAAATTGGTTGCGGACACTACTGATTAGTTGTTCGGTTAAGGATCATTTGGTTATGTTGTATATTTAGTGAGATTTGTTATAGTTGTGTCCCTTGCCGGGACGGTGATATTTCTGTTATTGATCCCTTGCCGGGATGTTGTGATTTATGGTTTGTATTGTGGTTTTTCCTTGCCAAATTGTTGTTCTTGATATTGTTTGGGTGAGGAAGAGTGGAAAGCACGAAAGTTGATGCCATGTATTTATTTATTGCATTGTGAGCATAAGAGTGTAAAGCACGAAGGGTGATGTCGTGCCATGATTTTTATATTAAAAAGCACGAAGGTTAATTCCGTGTCGTTTCATTTATTCATTGCATTATGAGGATGAGATTAAAAGCACGAAGGGTGATGTATTGTACTTGTTTTGGGGAGGATGAGAGTAAAGCATGGAGGGTGATATCGTGTACTTGTTTTGGTGAGGATGAGAGTAAAGCACGAAGGGTGATGTTGTGCACTTGTTTGCTCTATGTGCTTACTTCATGTTGCTATTGATGTTGCTTAGACTGTTGCTTCATTATGTGTGATTTAGTACTTGTTTTTCCCTTGTCCCCAGCATATTCTCCCCCGTTTTACACTCAACTGTTTATTTCCTGACGTCATTTCTATTATATATTATTGAATTGCACAGGTATTTATTGTTTGCCGTGTCCTAGCCTCGTCACTACTTCGCCGAGGTTAGGCTTGGCACTTACTCAGTACATGGGGTCGGTTGTACTGATGCTACACCTGCACTCCTTTATGTTTTGCAGATTACGGTACCGGACCCGGTGTACGGTGCTCGAGGGAGTATCCTTCAGACCACCGCCGACACTGAGGTAGTCCTGTAGGCGTCCGCAAGCCTTGGCGTCACCTCATAACTCATTCCTTCTCTTTCTGTCTTCTCTTGTATTTCTAAGATTGTTGTATTGTTTATTTCAGACCTTTATTTTTAGTAAAATCTTAGAGCGTCTGTAAAATTGTGATACCAGTTCTGGGGGTTTATGTTAGGATTTTGTAATATTAAATATTTAAGTTGTTGAATTTCTTATCTTCCACATTTCTAATTATAATTGTTCTAGTTTACTTGTTATTTCAATAGTTATTATTAAAGGAATAGTAAATTTAACCCAAACGTTGGCTTGTCTAGCGGGTTCAACGTTAGACGCCATCACAGCTTGAAGGTGGGATTTCGGGTCGTGGCAGCAGGTGCGACTCCAGGGGATGTTTCCCAGTTCCGCAGGTGCAGATCATTTTCCGCAGAAGCGGAGCCGTAGTGAGGTCGTCTTAAATGCGAGACTTAGTCATTTTTGAACCATTTTTCATCATTTTAGACGATTTGGAGAGTTGGTGAAGGAGGGATTCGACCTAGAAATTGTAAGGTAAGTAATTCCTACCATGAAGTTAGTTTAATACTTGAATTCTTGGGTAGATTAACACGTTAAATTAGTAGAAATCATGGGATTAGAGTAAAACCTGGAGTTTTGATAAAAAATGAGAATTTACCAAGAAATTGATTATGACATCATACAAAAACAATATCATAGTGATCCTTAGGCTATGGGTAAGTATTTCCTCCGAAAATTTCTGGAATCCGAGCATGTGGGCCCGGGGTTGTATTTTAGGATTTTCTAATTTGGGTTGAAATGAACATTTAAGTAGGAGAATTATGGATTTTTGAGCATAGGTTGACTTGTTAGTGTGATGTTTCGCTAGCTTCGAGTTCTTGGCGACGAATTTGGAGTTTCAGGCGCGTTCTTGACTCGGAAAGTATGCTTGACACGAGGTAAGTCTCCTTTCTAACCTGGGGACTACGTACGTACGAGGTGATGAGAGTCCATGTGTATTGACTATTCTTGTTATGTCCGGGTAGTTAGGTTCACACCATTCCTTGTGAATTTCATTAAATTGAACTATATGCCTTGTGATTTCCATTGTATGCAACTTTGTTTCAAGAAAACCTGGAACTTGGTGTTTTAAACGAATTGTTATGTTGGAAAGGATTTAATGGAAAAATGTTGTGCTTGTGTATGACCGCTTCGCAATCTATATTCAGTGAGCGGATTGATTTTTTCCCCTACTCTCATGGGAGCATGCCGTATGGCACGACAGGTTAATAGATGCATCTATGGTTCGCGTCGTTCGACCCTTCTACAGTGCACAATTATTTTTATTATGTTGGCCCAGGCCGTTTGTCCTCAACCCATTATGCGTAGCTATTTCTTGACATTTTCCTAATTGATAAACTGATAGATATTGGGGGAGACAAAGTGAAAACTTGTATGTTGGTGCTTCATTACGTATTTAAATTTTGTGGTTGTATTCGATTCTTATTCCTTTACTATCCATGCATACCTGTATCTTCCTTAAATTTTACTTAAACATATTACTTTGACCCCAGTAAGTGTCACGTCGACCTCTCGTCACTACTTCTTCGAGATTTGGCAGTATACTTACTAGGTACATATTGCTTATGTACTCATGCTACGCTTTGTACTTAATTGTACATGTTCTGAGGCAGGTGCATTTGGGTATCAGTCCGGAGCCTGTACATGATTTATACCTGGTCGAGGCTTCACGGTGAGCTGCTTCCGTTGACGACCTCCAGTAGCACTTTGGAGTTTGTTTTTTGCTATTTCTATCTATACTTTTCTCAGACAGTAGGACATACTTTTATCCCTTTTGATTTTACACTACTAGATACTTGTATACTTGTGACACTAGTTCCTGGCACACTCATCCGTAGACTATTCTTTTGGGATGTAATTATTAAATTATGGCTCTTACAGTTTTTTCTGCTTAAAGTTGCCTAAGTCATTCATTGTACCTAATGTTTTAAATTTAAACCAAGTAAGTGTTGGGAAGGTCTTGGTAAATTAAATGAAACTCAGTAGTAAATTGATGTTGGCTTGCCTAACTAAGGTGTTGGGCGCCATCGCGACCTGGATTAGGATTCGGGTCGTGACAACATGGTATCAGAGCTCTAGGTTGATGTAGGTCTCACAAGTTACGGGCAAACCCAATAGAGTCTTGTGGATCGGTACGGAGATGTCTGTACTTCTCTTCGGGAGGCTATAGGGTGTTCGGAAACCTCTCTTTATTCATCTTCTATTGTGCAATTGATGGTATACTAAATCTCACTCTCTTATTCTCTCATAGATGGTGAGGACGCGCACAACTGACATTTCGGACCGGGGAGGGGCCGCTACCCCCGTCATCCGGTCGTGGCAGTGGTCGAGGGAGGGCACCGGCCCGAGGTAGGGGACAAGGGCGTCCCGGAGCTGTTCCAGTTGCACCACTAGTGGATCCAGCAGAGGATCCCATCACTGAGGAGCAGGGTGAGGTGCCCTCAACAGATTGGGCTTTATGACGGTGCCAGGATTCCAGGAGGTCATGGGCCGTATGATGCGGTCCATGAACACCATGACTCAAGCTGGTTTATTTCCCCCAGATCCGGCCACATCTGAGGCGGGAGGGGGGACAAAGACCCCTACTGCCCAGGCCGCAGGACATGCACCAGCAGTCTATCAGACCCCGAGTACACTGACCACGGGCGGGGTTCAGCCAGTAACAGCGGCAGCACCTGAGCCCAGACCAACTGCAGATGGCAATCTGCAGAAGTTATTAGACAGATGGACCATACTGCACCCTCCTGTCTACGGAGGTGAGTGTCATGAGGATGCCCAGGACTTTATTGATAGGTGCAGGGACAGACTGCACTTAATGAGGATACTGGAGTCCCACAGAGTTGACTTCACTACTTTCTAGCTAGAGGGCAGGGCCCGTAAAGGGTGGCAGTCCTACATTCTTGGCAGATCGGCAGATTCTCTTCCCATCACTTGGGAGCAGTTCACTCAGCTATTCCTGGACATGTATATTCCACCCTCTGAGAGGGAAGAGCTTCAGTATCAGTTTAAGAGGCTGGAGCAAGGTCAGATGTCATTTACTAACTACGAGGCCAGGTTTTCTGAGTTGTCTCGTCATGCACTCATGATACTTCCTACTGACGCAGAGAGAGTGCGGAGATTTGTATTTGGGTTGCACTCAGGTATTAGGGCCAACATGGCCCGAGAGGTGGATATGGGGTCTCAGTATCATCTTTTGGTATAGATTGCTTGCAGGATTGAGGGTTATCGATTGAGGAGCAGAGAGCAGGGGCAGCAGGATAAGAGGGCTCGATTTTCTGGGGATTTTAGAGGTGCTCCAGCTAGGGGAAGAGGTTAGTTTGGTCGGGGCCAGACTAGTAGGCCCCCATATTCAGAACCCCCACCACCTCCTCGAGGTTCTCCAGCGAGGCCTTATTTCAGCACTATGCCAGAGAGTTCTTATGCCCGCCAGCTATTCAAGGTTCCTCTGGCGTGTATTTTGGCCATCAGGGGTCCTCCAGCCCTTACTTCACTGCTATGCCAGAGAGTTCACACCATCCTCCAGCTATTTAGGGTCCTTCAGGGCAGCAGGCTATGGTGCCGAGAGGTTGTTACGAGTGTGGGGATCCAGGTCATATGAAGAGGTATTGTCCCAGGCTTCAGGGCAAGGCAGTACAGCAGGTCACCAGCCTATAAGTTCAGCACCAACGGTCCGGCTACCAAGAGGTGGAGGACAGGCTGGCAAGGGTCGTCCTAGAGGTGGAGGCCAGATAGGGGGAGCCCCGTCAGCTCCTGTCCATACCGGTAGAGGTCAGTCATCCGGTGCTCCAGCTAGATTCTATGCTTTCCGAGTAGACTAGATGCAGTAGCCTCAGATGTCGTGATTACATGTATTATTTCAATATGTGGTAGGGATGCATCGGTATTGTTTGATCAAGAGTCCACTTATTCTTATATATCGGCCCTATTTGCTCATTTCTTGGATATCCCTCGTGAGTCTTTGGGTACTCCTGTTTATGTGTCCACTCCTGTGGGCGATTATGTGGTTGTGGTCGGATATATCGGTCTTTTGTGGTTACATTATGTGGGTTCGAGACCAAAGCGGACCTCCTGTTGCTTGATATGATTGATTTTGAGGTCATCTTGGGCATAGATTGGCTATCTCCCTATCATGCCATTCTAGATTTCCATGCCAAGACTGTTACTCTAGCCATGACCGAGTTGACGAGATTGGAGTGGAGAGGTTCCTCAGTTAGTGCATTTAGTCAGGTTATTTCTTTCCTGAAGGCTCGACGTATGGTCGAGAAGGGTTGTGTGGCTTATCTTTCTTATGTGCGGGACACCACTGTCGAGCCCTCGATGATTGATTCAGTGAAGTAGTCCTAGAGTTTGTTGATGTATTCCGTTAAGACATTCCAAGCATGCCACCTGATCGTGACATTGATTTTTGCATTGACTTAGCTACAGGAACCCAACCTATCTCTATTCTCCCATATTGTATGGCTCTGAAGGAATTGAAGGAATAACAACTAGAGGAGTTTTTGGCTAAGGGCTTTATCAGACCGAGTGTGTCGCCTTGGGGTGCTCCAGTTTTATTTGTGAAGAAGAAGGATGGGACTATACGGATGTGTATTGACTACCGCTAGTTGAATAAAGTCACCACCAAGAACAAGTACCAATTGTCGCGTATCGATGATTTGTTTGACTAGTTGTAGGGTGCTAAGGTGTTTTCTAAGATTGACTTGAGATCAGGGTACCATCAGTTGAAGATTCGGGACTCGGATGTTCCAATGACTGCCTTCCGTACGAGATATGATCATTATGAGTTCTTGGTGATGTCCTTTGGCTTGACTAATGCTCCAGCGACATTTATGGATTTTATGAACGGGGTGTTCATGCCTTATATTGATTATTTTGTCATCATCTTGATTGATGACATTTTGATTTACTCACGTATCCTGGAAGAGCATGAGCAGCATTTGAGAGTTGTGCTCCAGACCTTGCGAGAACAAAAGTTGTATGCTAAGTTCTCCAAATGTGAATTTTGGTTGGATTTCGTGGAATTCTTGGGACGTATGGAATTCAGAGAGGGTATCAAGGTTGATCCTAAGAAGATTGAGGTAGTTCAGAGTTGGCCACGCCCTACTTCAGTGACAAAGGTTAGGAGCTTCTTGGGGTTGGCAGGTTATTATCGCCGATTTGTGGAGGGTTTTTCATCCATTGCAGCTCCTCTTAGTAGATTGACCCAGAAGAATTCCCCATTCCAATGGTCCGACGAGTGTGAGGCGAGCTTTCAGAAGCTCAAGACAGCATTGACATCAACACCAGTTGTAGTGTTGCCTTCCAGCTCAGGGATGTATACAGTTTATTCTAATGCTTCACGCATTGGTTTGGGATGTGTGTTGATGCAGGAGGGCGAGTTATTGCATATGCTTCACGGCAGTTGAAGGTTTATGGGAAGAATTACCCTGCCACGACTTGGAATTGGCGGTGATTGTTCATGCTCTTAAGATTTGGAGGCACTACTTGTATGGGGTGCCTTGTGAGGTTTATACAGACCGCCACAGTTTGCAGAACTTGTTCAAGCAGAGGGACCTTAATTTGAGGCAGTGTAGGTGGCTTGAGATGCTTAAGGATTATGACATCACCATTCTTTATCATCTAAGCAAGGCGAACGTGGTTGTAGATGCCTTAAGTAGGAAGGCGGGGAGTATGGGTAGTTTGGCTTTCATTTCAGCAAAGGAGATACCTCTAGCTTTGGACATTCAATCCCTGCCTAATCGCCTGGTAAAGTTGGTCCTTTCAGAGCCCAGCCGAGTTCTCGTATGTGTGGTGGCTCAGTCTTCCTTATTAGGGGAGATCAGGACTCTGCAGTATGATGATCCGCACTTGGTGGCTCTCCGAGAGACATAGGTACAGGGTGGTGCCAAGGAGGTTTCTATTGGCGAGGATGGTGTTCTAAGACTTTAGGGTTGCTTATGTGTCCCCAATGTTGATGGCCTGAGGGAGAGGATTTTAGAAGAGGCTCATAGTTCACGGTATTCTATTCATCCTGGTGCTACGAAGATGTATTGAAACTTGAGGCAGCATTTCTGGTGGAGGCGGATGGAGAAAGACATAGTGGAGTACGTGGCTAGGTGTTTAAATTTCTAGCAGGTTAAGTATGAGCACCAGAGGCTAGGAGGCCTACTTCAGCAGATGCCTATACTTTAGTGGAAATGGGAGCGCATCACTATGGACTTCGTAGTTGAGTTGCCTCGAACTCTATGGAAGGTCGATGCGGTGTGGGTTATTATGGACAGGTTGACCAAGTTGGCATATTTCATTCCATTAGCTACTACTTACACTTCTGAGAGGTTGGCCCAAGTCTACATTCGGGAGATAGTTCGGTTTCAAGGTGTGCCTATGTCCATTATATCAGATCAAGGTCCTCAGTTCACCTCGCACTTTTGGAGAGCAGTATAGAGTGAGTTAGGCATCGGAGTAGAGCTCAGCACAACATTCCACCCTCAGACCGACGGGCAGTCGGAGCGGACAATTCAGATATTGGAGGACATGCTCAGAGCATGTGTGATTGACTTTGGAGGGTAGTGGGTCTAGTTCTTGCCCTTGACCGAGTTTGTGTATAATAACAATTCTCAGTACAGCATTGGCATGGCTCTATTTGAGGCTTCGTATGGTCGGCGATGTCGTTCTCCCATCGGGTGGTTTGAGCCTGGCGAGGCTAAGCTATATGGCACCGATCTGTTGAACGATTCTTTGGAGAAGGTGAAGTTGATTCAGGAGATATTTCGCACAGAGCATTCCAGACAGAAGAGTTATGCGGATTAGAAGGCGCGTGATGTATCATTTATAGAGGGCGAGAAAGTTTCGTTGATCGTCTCACCGATGAAGGGTATTATGAGCTTTGGGAAGAAGGGAAAGATAAGCATAAGGTTTATAGGCCCATTTGAGGTGTTAAGACGAGTCGGGGAGGTTGCTTACGAGCTTGCTTTACCTCCCAGTTTATCAGGAGTTCATCCGGTCTTTCTTGTATCCATGCTCCGGAGGTACCACGCCGACTTCTCTCACGTGATAGACTTCACCACCATTCAGCTAGATGAGAGGTTGGGTTACGAGGAAGATCCAGTTGCTATCATTGACAGGCAGGATCACCAGTTGAGGTCCAAGAGGGTTTCCGCCATAAAGGTCCAGTAGAGAGGCCAACCAGTCGAGGAGGCGACTTAGGAGTCCGAGGAGGACATCCAGAGCAGATACCCACACTTATTCAGCACTCTAGGTATGATTCTAGACCCGTTCTAGGACGAACATTTGTTTAAGAGGTGGAGAATGTAACGACCCGATCGGTCATTTTGTGTTCTAGATCCCCGTGCCCCTAAATGAGACTTTTCGTTGCTTTTACTGATTTATGACTTGCAGGGATGGGTGGTTCGAGGTTTGGAGGAGTTTGGAGTGGTATAGGAACACTTAGTTCCTTAAGGTAGGCCTTAAAGACCAAGTTTGACTTCGGTCAACATTTTTGGTAAACAACCTCGGAATCGAGACCGAAGGTTCCAGTAGGTTCGTATGAGACTTGGGCGTGTGTTCAGAACGGGTTTTGGATAACCCGGGAGCATTTCGGCGCCAAACAGTGAAATAAGAATTTCCTTAAGTTCAAATTGAGGTTTTGAACGTGTTTTTCTATTATCGAGGTCCAAACGGAATTCCAAGATCGGGAATAGCTTCTTAGGTCATTTATCACTTGCTCGCAAAATTTGGTGTCATTCCGAGTAATATAGGTACGTTTCGGCGTGTTGAAAGTGAATTCAAGAACTTAAAGTTCTTATGTTTGATCCAATAGGTTTTGGGGTATGATTTTTAGATTTAGCATTTTTTTGGGACGTTCTGACGGCTCGAGAAAGTCCGTATTGTGATTTAGGACTTGTTGGTATATTTAGAAGGGGTCTCAGGTGGGCCCAGATGCCACTCAGGCATCACGCGAGGCAAAAACCAGCCTTAAAACACTGCTGGGGCACTAGATCTAGTGCGACCGCACCTGCGAAGCTATAGCCGCAGATGCGAGACCGCTTCTGCGGTCCCAACCTAGCAGGTGCGACTCCAGGGTATGTTTCCCAGTTCTGTAGGTGCAGATGATGCCCTCCCTCTTTTCCGCAGATGCGAGACCACAGGTGCGATCCTCGAGCCGCAGGTGCGAAAAACCTATAGGCAGTGAGGTCGTCTTAAATGCGAGACTTAGCCATTTTTAAACCATGTTTCATCATTTTGGACCATTTGGAGAGCTGGTGAAGGTGAGATTCCACCTAGAAATTGTAAGGTAAGTAATTCCTACCATGAAGTGAGTTTAATACTTGAATTATTGGGTAGATTAACAAATTAAATTAGTAGAAATCAGGGGATTAGAGTAAAACCTATGGTTTTGATAAAAAATGAGAATTTACCAAGAAATTGATTATGAAATCATAGAAAAACTATATAATAGTGATCCTTAGGCTATGGGTAAGTATTTCCTCAGAAAAGTTCCGAAATCCGAGCATGTGGGCCCGGGGGTGTATTTTAGGATTTTCCAATTTGGGTTGAAATGACCATTTAAGTAGGAGAATTATGGACTTTTGAGCATAGATTGACTCTTTAATGTGATGTTTTGCTAGCTTCGAATTATTGGGCAACAAATTTGGAGTTTCGGGCACGTTCTTGACTCGGAAAGTAGGCTTGACATGAGGTAAGTCTCCTTTCTAACCTCGTAAGAGGGAATTGTCCCCAAAGGCGAAATAAATGATTATGTGTTATTATTGTTGGGACTACGTACGTACGAGGTGACAAGAGTCCGTGCATAGTGAGTATTCTTGCTATGTCTGGGTAGTAAGGTTCACACCATGCCTTGTGATTTCCATTGTATGCAACTTTGTTTCACGAAAACCTGGAACTTGGTGTTTTAAACGAATTGTTATGTTGGAAAGGATTTAAAGGAAAACTGTTGTGCTTGTGTATGACCGCTTCGCAATCTTTATTCTGCAAGCGGAGTGATTCTTTCCCCTACACTCATGGGAGCGGTTCGTACGCCACGACAAGTTAATAGATGCATCTATGGTTCGCGCCATTCGACCCTTCGGTAGTGCACAGTTGTTTTTATTATGTTGGCCCAGGCCGTTTGTCCTCAACCCATTATGCGCATGCTATTGCTTGACATTTTCATAACTCATAATCTGATAGATATCGGAGGAGACGACTTGAAAGCTTGTATGTTGGTGCTTCACTACGTAATTAAATTTTGTGGTTATATTCGATACTTATTGCTTTACTATCCATGCATACCTCTTATCTTCCTTAAATTTTACTTACACATATTACTTTGACCCTAGTAAGTGTCACGTCGACATCTCGTCACTACTTTTTTTTTTTGGCAAATCCACTAGGCAAGAGCCTAGGGCTAGTTTTATTAATACTAAAAAGCTAAAAAGAACCACATAGGAAGAGTACAAATAAGGGGGACAATAGCACCAGTAATGTTGCCTTTATGCCTTGGCTATCTAATTACTCCTCTGCGCTTCACTATGCCCTTATGGCAACCTCATGTAGAGGAATCATGGTGTAGATGCCGGCAAAGTCTCACGAGGGCATATAATCTCATAGCCATTTGGATATCTTTCCAAAGGCATAGGGCTAGAGCAACACAAACTGGGCTAAACCTTAGATTACTAATCCTATTGAGGCAAATAAAAAGCCTCACCTACTAGCATGCATGAAAGAAGAAAGAACTAGCTAGTACTAAATATTCTATGATCATCACAGAGTTTATAACATACTCTGTGATGATATTACATAAAACTATGCTAATGTGATGGTAGAATAAGAATATGTAAACATAACAGTGATGTACTATCTTCTCTAATTTTATGAAGTCTTGAACTTGTAACCGCTTGTCTTCCTCCTCTACCCTCTTCAAAATGTCTTCAAATTTCATGATTTCTTCTTTGAACGAGTTGACTTTGTTGACGTAGTTGGATAAACCTATTTTTGTTTGGCAACTCTCATTGGGAGTCGCCTTATATTTGCATCTTCATTCACCCTGCCGTCCCAACTTCTTTCCCTTGTTCGAATCTTCTTGCTTTTTCCACTATGCATAGGTGATAAATCACCTTTTCTTGCTGCGTCTGCCCGGTATTGATTTAGTATATCATCTTCCTCACCCTCTACATATGTATCTTTGCCCACAATCACCGGATTTGGCATGTCTCGATCAAATCCTTGCGCCACCATAATATTTCCTTCCTGCTTAACTAAAACTGCCTTGTTTTGTGTTGTGTTTTGTAATTTGCTCCTGCTTCTACTCACACAAAAAGTGCTAAAAGCAATTGTATTTAAAGAGTTTCGAGGGTCTGAACTTACCATGGCATCCAAAAGTTTTTTCTCCTCTAATGAAATAAATGTAGTGGATGTCACGATTTGTTGCTGCCCAGCTGCACTTGACAGTGCTGTTGTATTCTCCTGAGGAGCAAATGATGCTGCTACAAATTGCTGCTGCTGCTGCTGTCCAGTTTCTGGCTTTGTTGTTGCAGCATCGTGCCTTTTTTCATTGTACTGCTGTTGTTCAATATCTGCTTGTGCTTCTGCTATTTTTTCCTCCCCTGATGTCACAACTGGTATGATTGCATTACTCTGCTGCTGTTGTCCAGGCCTTGCGACATTTTTCAGTAACGAAACACCTGTTGTGCTTGGTCCAACCTGTTGTTTTCCAGCTTGAGTTGATCTTCCAGCTACCATATTCTCTTTTTAAATGTTTTTTACACTATGCTGCTGCGCAGATTTAATTGCTGCTGCTTTTCGAGCATCTGTAGGATTTGCAACTGGACAAAACTGTTTTGAAAATGTTGCTGCATCTTGATTCAAGATTATTATAGGAGTGTTTCTAGGAAGAAAAACTGGAGCATTGATGTTTAATTTGCTGTTGGGACTAGCTATTGTTGCTCCAGTAGGTTGTGACATTGTTAAGCCTTCAAGCTCCTCACCTGCACTGTCCACACCAGCCTCTTGATTATCCTCTTCAGATGAATAACGAGCAAAACCATCACCCCAGTCGTCGTCATCATCCTCCTCACGTTGGTAAGACCAAAGCCTAGATTTGATAGGCATCTCCCTCACGTGAGCTTGTATAACATCGTTTTTATTCCCAGTTGAAAGCATAAGCTGCCCATATTCACCTTCCAATTCCCCACACGACTCCAAAGATTGCGAAGGGACCTCAAATACGGAGGTGTTCAAAGCGACCAAAGGTTGTTTAACCATAGTAGAATTTATCATCATTTCATTCTAGGCATTATTGATGATTTGTTCTACATGAGGATTTGAAAATTGCAACATAGGTGCATTGGAGGGAATATCCTGAGTAAAGGTGTTTAGTCCGAACTTATAACCAGTAGCATTAACAACATCAGCTTTGTAGTGTTGTGCTAAAGGATTTGGAATCAAATTTCCAGTGAACGCATGCATTGGGTTCTTATTTTCCAAAATTTGAACCCCAAGAGATGAAATATTCAACGCCGCTGGGGTCGAGGAGTTGTTTTGATCCAGGTTTTGTGCATTATTACTCATCACCAGCTGCAAATTCTCTCCAGCAATCTTCCCATCATCATCATTCACATTGCCAAGAGCAGCAAAAGGGTTCGAATTATTTCTGGGGAAATCTGCTCAACCTGTTGCACCTTGTTCTTACTTGGAGTATGTTTTTTGCTGGACACCATTGTCCAATCTTTCTCAGCTAACTTCTGAACTGAACCATCACCCTTAGCCCCATCTTTTGGATCGTTCCCAGCAACTAGAAGATTGTTACTAGACAATTCTGATGTTCGACCAAGCGCATGTCCACCCTTAGCATCCTGTTTTTCCCCTTCTAAAACCAGAGGAACATTCTTCACAAATCCAGGTTTAGAACCTGGTTGTTTTTCTTCAGCAATCATATCGTTTGTTCCATCTTGTACATTCTCCACACCTCGATCATTAACAATTTGAATCCCTGATTTAGATCGATCACCACCAGTAATTCGAACCCTCAAAAGAGTTGCTTGAACACCAGAAGCAGCTTGATCATCCACCAAATATTGAGGTTGTGTAACATCCTCGATCACTGCCTTAACACCTGTAGCAATTGTACCATCACTAGTTGCATTCACATCTGTAGAGACTATTTTATTATTAACTGCAATTCCATCATTAGCCTTCCTTACACCAGGTCGATCACCAGTCACCTTTAAAACATGCAAATTGTCATATGCTTGCAAAACTGGATTTACTGCATTGAGAATCGTCGCTAAGGCCGTTTTAGCAGGAACATCTCTTGTAGGTTTAGGTGGACCTTTGTCAACCTTTGAAACATCACCTACAGAAATATGTTCATCTATTCGATCCATCACATTAACCTTTTGTTTTCCTCCATCTATTTGTGTAACTTCCTGCTCAATCACAGATTCTTTTTGTGCATTAGCTTCCAGTTGTCCTTCTCTTTTGGTATTAAGAAACTCCCTAGCATCACCCTCTAGCCTCTCTACACTGTGCATGCCCTCAATTTCGTTCACTGGGACATCATCATCTATCTCATTCCTCCATCGACATGCTGTTTCATCATGTCCTTGGTGATTGCAACATGTACAAAATTTTGGTAAGTTGTCATACACGATCACCTGATAATGATCTACTGACTTCCCAGCATAGTTATCCACTATATGAATCCTAACTCCTTTAGGATGCTTGTCCAGTAGGTCTAATAAGACCTTAACCCTTGCCGTACTTGGTCGCGTTCGATCTTGAGTCGCTTTGTCCACAGCAAGAGGCTTTCCCACTGCTAAAGCTATAGACAACAATGACTTTTTTGCAAAAAAATTTGCAGGCAGATCAGGTAATGAGATCCAAACGACTGCCTTTGAAGTTTTTGCACGTGGATTAAAACCAATCGTCCATGGAAAGGTTCTAAAGAAGAACTCATCTCCCAGCGCCTATATATAACCTGTCGATCTTGAAAGATCTTGAACAAAATCTTCGAACAAATCAAACGTCACCAAAATATGTCTAAACTCTAACTGTCCCACGTTACAGCCTCCCTTGATATCAAACTGTTTTGGAATAAGTTGCTTCAGTTCGTGTACATCTGGTTTTCCATAGGAGAACTTGAGAATTACGGCTTGGTGCAATCCTTCTTCAACGGTGAATGCATTAACCTCTTCAATGGTGAATTCCACTGTTGGTTCTCCATGAACGATATTGATAGGAATCAACTCGATTTTCGACGAACTTGCGGCAGATTTATTTGTATGAATCTGGGCAGCGTAGGTTTGTTTTTGCTTACTGTTATGAAGTGTTTCATTAGGTTTTTGGGTTGTCTCTCCCACAACCAAACGCTGGGGAGACCTCGCAGCAGCCATGGCTGCCCAAGTTCAAGCAACACGCCAAAACCTAGAGAGAGAAAGAAAAGAGAAGGTAGAGCATTTTTTTTAGGGTTTTTTCGTCACTACTTCTTCGAGATTAGGAGGGATACTTACTAGGTAGATATTGTTTATGTACTCATGCTACGCTCTGTACTTAATTGTACAGGTTCTGAGACAGGTGCATCTGGGTATTAGTCCGTAGCCCATTCCTGATTTATACCTGGTCGAGGCTTCACGGTGAGCTGCTTCCCTTAACGACCTTCAGCAGCACTTTGGAGTTTTTTTGTCGTTTTGCAATTTTTGTTTATACTTTTCTCAGACAGTTGGTTCCTTTAGCATTAATTAATGATATTAAACTAATTATAATTAGATTCGAGTGTGTTGGAGGTGAATTCGAAAGGAAAACCGGTAATTGAGCAGTGAGTGGCATGCGGAATTGAGGTAAGTGTTGTGTCTAACCTTATCTTGAGGGAATAGGTATTGTATGACTACTTGTTACATGTTTATTTGTTATATCCAATGTATAGGTTAGGTGACGAGTACCTATACATTGTGGTCAGGTCATACCATGCAAGTAAATGCTATTTCTTGTTATTCTGGTCGTCTTAAAGCCCATCGTCTGTGATTATTGTTGTTAGTGAAATATTGAGAACATTGAGTTGAGATTGAAATGATAAATGATGAGAGTGACCATGATGAAATATTGTTTCTCGTGAAATCCCCTTTTATGTTGTTAATGATTTGATGAGATTGTGAGGAAGAGTGTAAAGCACGAAGGGTGATGTCATGCATGACTTAATTATATTGTGAGGAAGATTTAAAAGCACGAAGGTTGATGTCGTGCATGATTTATTTATAAGCTGAGGAAGAGAGTAAAGCACGAAGGCTGATGCAGTGCAATTCTTAGTTATAATCTGGTGAGGATGAGAGTAAAAGCACGAAGGGTGATGCCATGCAAGTTTACTTTCTATCTTTAATTGCTAAACTTATTTTTGATCACTATCTGTGTTTGCCTTAATGTTTTCCTTATTCTTTATGTTGAAAATTCCTTATCGCTTTCTCCCTTCCCATTAATTGTTGTTTACATTCTTTAATTGCTATTATTCCCTGTTAGCATGATTTCGATGTCTAGGTTTTATGTAGTGTCTTGTCCTAGCCTCGTCATTATTTCGCCGAGGTTAGGCTCGGCACTTACTCAGTACATGGGGTATAGTACTGATACTACACATTGCACTCTTTTGTGCAAATCCAGGTACCAGCCAGCGATAGAGACTTTAGTAGCGGTCATTCATCATTCTGAGACGCGAGGTATATCTGCCGGTGTTTGCAGATTCCTGGAGTCCTCTCTTAGTTTATAGAGACTATTTTATTTTACTCAAAACATATATATTATTTTCTTTCAGCCCATTATTTGTAGTATTCTTAGAAGTTCGTGAATTACAACACCAGACCCTGGGTAGTGTTAGAGTTATATATATTTAGTTTGTGGCTCGGTTTATTCATTTGTTTAACATTTTATTTATGAGGTTATTCGCTGGAAATCATTATACTTAATTTATTTTAAATTGGTTTTATTGTGTTTAAATAAGTAACCAAAGGAAAAATAGCTAATCGAATTCTAACATTGGCTTGCGTAGCAAGTGTGGTGTTACGCACCATCACGACCCCTAAGGTTGGGAATTTGGGTCGTGACAAAGTTGGCATCAGAGCACTAGGTTGCATAGGTCTCACAATTCACGAACAAGCTTGATAGAGTCTGAGGGGTCGGTACGGAGACATATGTACTTATCTCTCAGAGGCTATGAAGTTAGGAACAAACTCATTTTTATTTCTACTCTGTCGTGCGATTCTTGGTATCTCAAATACTAATTGAACTCTTCTACTCTCTCACAGATGGCGAGAACACGTGCTTCCTCTTCTGCTGACCAACACTCCGGTCCTCCAATAGCAACAACTCATACTAGGAGCAGAGGCCGAGGCCGCGCCAGGGGCCGAGAAAGGGGCAGGACTCAGCCCATTGTTCAAACAGCAGCCCCAGCTGTGGAACCCCAGATTGATATTAATGAGGGAGTTCCATCTCAGACCGTTCCAACGGAGCCAGGTCAGGTCTCAGAGGGGTTTATTTCCACCCCGGTACTTCAGGACGCTTTGGTCCGTTTAGTGGGCATTATGGAGAGTGTAGCCCAGACTGACACATTCCCTGTTACAACAGCCGCATCTCAGGCTGGAGGAGGGATCCACACTCCTATTCAAGCTACTCCTCAGATTCAGTCCCCAGCAGCCAATCCAGTTAGGGTAATTCAACCAGTTTCTCCAACGCCGCCCGTTGATGGGACAGCTATGCCCACCGATGCTTTGTGGAGATTAGACAGGTTCATTAAGTTATTCCCCATTTATTTCAGTGGTGAGACTTCAGAGGATCCTCAGGAATATCTTGATAGCTATCATGAGGTACTTCGGAATATGGGTATCTTGGAGACTAATGGGGTCGATTTTGCTGCCTTTCAGATGACCAGTTCCGCCAAGAAATGGTGGAGGGATTATTTGCTGACTAGGCCAGTGGAGTCACCTGCTTTGACTTGGGATCAGCTTTCTCATCTCTTTTTGGAGAAGTTTTTGCCTGTTACTACTCGAGAGGAGGAGCATCATCAGTTTGAGCGACTTCAGCAGGGCAGCATGATTGTGACCCAGTATGAGAATAATTTATGGATTTGGCTAGACATGCTATTCTTTTGTCGCCTACAGAGAGAGAGAGAGAGAGAGGTTCAGACAATTTATTGAGGGCCTTGCTCAGCACATTAGGTTGCAAATGGCAAAAGAGACAGGGACTTGGATTTCTTTTTAGGATTTGGGTAGTGTGGCCAGGAGGGTTGAATTGGTTCTTGGGATGGAAGGTCAGGGATAAGACAAGAGGCCTCGCCATTTCGGTGGTTTCAGTGGCACCTCATCTGGAGGCGGGGTTAGTTTCAGTAGCGGCCATTCTTCCAGGCCATTCCATTCAGCACTTCATGCTTCACATGGTCCCGCAGGTGGTCGCAGTTCTTATATGCCTCCTTTTACTCAGCCAGTCTATAGTGCACCATCAGCTTCTATCAGTGCACCCCCTCTCCAGAGTGTACAGGGTGGTTATACTGGTCGACAGGGTTAGTTTTCCGGCCAGCAGTCTCAGCAGCCGAGGTCTTGTTACACTTGTGGTAACCCGAGGCATATTTCAAGATATTATCCTCGCACGTCGGATAATTCTCAGTATCAGAATTCATGTGTTATAGCTCCAGCACCGCCTGCCCATCCATCTAGCGGTAGGGGTCAGGTCGCCAGAGGTAGAGGACAGATTGTTAGAGGTGGAGGTCAGACCAGTAGGGGTGGAGGCCAGCCCGCTAGATGTGGAGGTCCACCCATCAAAGGTCCTCCCAAAGACATGGTTCAGGGTGGTGGAGCCCAGCCCCGATTATATGCATTTTTAGCTAAACCCGAGGCGGAGTCCTCTGATGCTGTCATTACAGGTATCATTTCAGTTTGCAATAGAAATGCCTCAGCTTTGTTTGATCCTAGGTCTACTTATTCTTATGTGTCATTCTATTTTGCCTCGTATTTGGTTATGCCCCGTGATTCTTTGAGTGTCCCTTTTTATGTGTCTATGCCGGTGGGGGGGGGCTATTATTGTAGATCGTGTATATCATTCGTGCGTAGTCATTATTGAGGGTCTTGAAACTAGTGTAGACCTTATGTTGCTTCTTTACATGGTCGATTTTGATGTCATATTGGGCATGGATTGGTTGTCACCTTATTATGCCATCTTGTACTGTCACGCCAAGATAGTTAACTTTAGCTTTGCCGAGATTGCCTCAGTTAGAATGGAAAGGGACTCCTGGTCATTCTCCCAGTAGAGTGATTTCTTTTGCCAAGGATCGTCGCATGGTTGAGAATGGATGTTTGGCTTATTTGTCTCATATTCGTGATTCTGATGCCGAGATTTTTTCAATAGAATCAGTGCCCATTGTTCGGGAATTTCCCAAAGTGTTTCCTGCAGACTGTCGGTAATGCCACCTGACAGGAATATCGATTTTTGTATTGATGTTGCTTCAGGCACTCAGCCCATTTCTATTTATCCATACCGGATGACCCCACCAAAATTGAAAGAACAATTGCAATACCTGGTTGATAAAGGTTTCGTCAGGCCTAGTGTCTCGCCTTGGGGTGCACCGGTTTTGTTTGTAAAGAATAGGGATGGATCGATGAGAATGTGTAGACATTACCAGCAGTTGAATAAAGTTACTATCAAAAATAAGTATCCATTGCCGAGAATTGATCATTGATTTGATCAGCTTCAAGGTGCCAGGGTGTTTTCGAAAATTGATATGAGATCGGGCTACCATCAGTTGAGGATTAGGGCGCCTGATGTTCTTAAAACAGCCTTAAGTACAAGGTATGGTGACTATGAATTTTTGGTGATGTCTTTTGGCTTCACTAATGCCCCAACAACCTTTATGGATTTGACGAATTGAGTTGTCAAGCCCTATCTAGATTCCTTCGTAATCGTGTTCATTGATAAAATTCTTATATACTCCCGCAGTCAGGAGGAGCATAAACAACACCTTCGTATAGCACTCCAGACTTTGAGGGATAATCATTTGTATGCAAAATTTTCAAAGTGTGAGTTCGGGTTAGACTCAGTAGCTTTCTTGGGTCACATCGTATCAGTAGAGGGTATTCAGGTAGATTCTAAGAAAATAGAGGCAGTCAAGAACTAGCCTAGACCCACTTCAACCTTATAAATCAGGAGCTTCTTGGGTTTGGCGGGATATTACTGTCGTTTTATGGAGGGGTTCTCATCTATAGCAGCCTCGATGAAAAGATTGACTAATAAGGGTGCCCCATTTAAATGGTCGGATGAGTATGAGGCGATCTTTCAAAAGCTCAAGACAACCTTGACTACAACACTGGTATTGGTGTTACCATCAGGTTCAGGACATTTCACGTTATATTGTGATGCTTCACGTGTTGGGCTTGGAGCAGTATTGATGCATGATGGCAAGGTGATAACATATGCGTCACCACAATTAAAGATTCATGAGAAGAATTATCTGGTCCATGACTTAGAGTTGGCAGCCATTGTTCACGCGTTGAAGATTTGGAGGCACTATGTTTATGGCGTGCCATGTGAGGTTTACACGGATCATCGTAGCCTCCAGTACTTGTTCAACAAAAAGGATCTTAATTAGAGACAGAGGAGATGGTTAGAGTTATTGAAAGATTATGACGTCACTATATTTTATCATCCGGGAAAGGCCAATGTGGTGGTCGATGCATTGAGTAGAAAAGCAGTAAGTATGTGCAGCCTTGCATGTATTCCAGTTAGTGAGAGACCGTTAGATTTAGACATTCAAACGTTGGCTAATCAGTTCGTGAGGTTGGATATTTCGCCCAGCCATGTTCTAGCTTGTACAGTTGCTCGGTCTTCTTTATTCGAGCGTATCAGAGATCGGCAGGATGATGACCTGCATCTGATGGTCCTTAGGGACACAGTTCGGTACGGTGGTGCCAAGAAAGTTACAGTTGGAGATGACGGTGTTTTGAGGATGGAGGGTCGTATATGTGTGCCTAATGTTGACAGCCTTCGTGAGTTGATTCTTGAAGAAGCTCACAGTTGTAAGTATTTTATTCACCCAGGTGCTGCCATGATGTACCAGGACCTACGGCAGCACTATTGGTGGAGAAGGATGAAAAAGGATATTGTTCGTTATGTGGCTCGTTGTTTGATTTGCCAACAGGTGAAATATGAGCATTAGAGACCCGATGGTTTACTTCAGCAGATAGAGATTCCTGAGTGGAAGTGGGAGCATATCACTTTGGACTTCGTTGTTGGACTCCCACGGACTCAGACGAAGTTCGACGTCGTTTGGGTTATTGTGGATAGGCTGACTAAATCAGCACATTTCACTCCAGTGGCAAGTACTTACACTTCGAAGCGGTTGGCAGAGATATATTCGAGAGATTGTTTGTCTTCATGGTGTGCCCGTGTCTATCATTTCTGATCGAGGTATGCAGTTTACTTTGCACTTTTGGAGGACAGTTCAGCGTGAGTTGGGTACCTGAGTTGAGTTGAGTACATCATTTCATCCTCAGACTAACGGGCAGTCCGAGCGCACTATTCATATGTTATAGTATATGCTCCGCGCTTGTGTTAATGACTTTGGAGGTTCTTGGGATCAGTTCTTGACATTAGTGGAGTTTGCCTACAATAAAAGTTATCAGTCGAGCATTGAGATGGCTCCCTATGAGGCATTATATGGTAGGCGATGTAGATCACCAGTTGGATTGTTTGAGCTGGGAGAGGCTCGATTATTGGGTACAGACTTAGTTCAAGAGGCCTTAGATAAGGTCAAGATCATACAGGATCGACTTCGTGCTGCTCAGTCTAGGCAAAAGAGTTACGCCGATTGTAAGGTTTGGGATGTGGCATTCATGGTTGGAGAGAGAGTATTGCTTCGTGTATCACCCATGAAGGGTGTCATAATATTTTGGAAGAAGGACAAGTTGAGCCCTAGATATATTGGGCCATTTGAGATTCTTGATAAAGTGGGGGAAGTAGCTTATAAACTTGTGTTGCCTCCAATGTTATCCTCCGTTCATCCGGTATTTCAAGTATCTATGCTCCGGAAATATCATGGTGACTCGTCCCACGTGCTAGATTTCAGCTCTGTCCAATTGGACAAAGATTTGACTTATGAGGAGGAGCCGGTAGCCGTTCTAGACCGGCGGGTTCGTTAGTTTAGATCAAAGATTTACCCTTCAGTTAGAGTGCATTGGAAAGTTCATCCCATTGAGGCAACTACTTGGGAGTCCGATTCGGACATACAGAGTAAATATCCACACTTGTTTGCCAATTCAGGTAATCTTCTATGTCCGTTCGAGGACGAACATTTGTTTTAGAGGTGGAGATTGTGATGACCCAATGGGTCATTTTATTATCTAAGACTCCATTCTCGGCTTATTAGCCATAAATGATTTAATTTTAACTATCTCGATTTGTGTGCGCAGTCCGGGCTTAAAATTGGAAAGCTTATATGTGAAAATATAAGAAATACTAATTTTTAGAATCTAAAGTTTGGTTTTAGTTGACTTGAGTCAACCTTTTTAGTAAATGGACCCGCATCTGTGTTTTGACGATCCCGGGTGGTCCGCAGTAAAATATGGGACTTGGGCGTATGCCCGGAATTGAATTCCGAGATCCCAAGCATTAGAAATCAATTTTTGAAAGAAATTGTTTTGCTGAATTATTAATGAAATAAACAAATCAATTAATGTTTGAAACCATTGGTATCGGGCCCGTATTTTATTTTTGGAGCCCGGTACAGATTTGTTATAGTATTTAAATACTATCTGTGAAATTTGGTAAAAATTGGAGTATATTTGACGTGATTTGGAAGTCCGTTTGAGAAATAGTGAACTTAAAGTGTTCGTGAGAAAAAAATTATGAGTTTTAGGTTTAATTCATGGTTTTACATGTTATTTTCATGTTTTTATCGCACGAGCAAGTCCGCATGATGTTGTTAGACTTGCGTGATTGGTTTAGAGCCCAGAGGGCTCGGGTGAGTTTCGGATAGGCCACAGGGTGTTTTACACTTAAAAGTTGCTGGTTTTTATTGTTATTAGTGCTCAGCTATTTTGTTCATTGCGTTCGCGTGGAGTCACTCGCGAACACATGGAGTAAATTAACTGGGGTCATTTTTTTGTGCTATATGAACGCGTAGACCCTCACGTGAATGCGAAGCACTGGCAGTTAAAGCGTCACGAACACGTGTTGGGCTAAGCGAACGCAGAGGGTAAATTGGGCCTGGAGGAGGAGCCTTGGTTTCCTCTATGCGAACACAACCATGGGGCTACGATCGCGGAGGGCCTAGTTGGTAAAGCATCGCGAACGCGGGCAGGCTCACACGATCGCGTAAAAGGTCTTTCCGATCATATTTAAATACTGTTAAACACGGGCAGAACTATTTTTCGTCCTATTTTTCGAACTACCAAGCCCTAAGGACGATTTTCTTCACCAAATTTCATGCCCAAAGTGTAGGTGATCAATTCTAAACTCTACTCTTTCAATTACCCAATGTTTTTCATCACTTTGAAATCAGAAATCAAGAATTTTCATGGTAAAAATTGAAGATTTGGGTAGAATTAGGGAATTTTGTCAAAAAGGGATTTTGACCTCGAATTGAGGTAGCATTTCAAAACTAATTGCGTATTCGCGCTCGGGGGCGAATGGATAAACGAAATTTGGTCCGAACCCCGAGTTTGGACCAAGCGGGCCCGGGGTCTGGTTTTAACTTTTTTGAAAAAACTTAGGAAAACCATAATTTTCAGTAAAGTTGGTTCCATTAGCATTAATTAATGATATTAAACTAGTTATGATTATATTCAAGTGTGTTGGAGGTGAATTCGAAAGGAAGAGCGGTAATTGAGCAGTGAGTGGCCTGCGAAATTGAGGTAAGTGTTGTGTCTATCCTTAGCTTGGGGGAATAGGTATTGTATGACTACTTGTTACCTGTTTGTTTTTTAAATCCAATGTATAGGTGAGGTGAAGGGTACCTATACGTTGTGGTCAGGTCATACCATGCGAGTAAATGCTAATTCTTGTTATTCTGGTCGTCTTAAAGCCCATCATTTGTGATTATTGTTATTAGTGAAATGTTGAGAACATTACGTTGAGATTGAAATGATAAATGATGATAGTAACCATGATGAAATATTGATTTCTTGAGAAATTCCTTTGAGAACATGAAGTTGAGATTGAAATATTAAATGGTGATAGAAATTATGATGAAATACTGTTTCTCGTGAAATCCCCTTTTATGTTATTGATGATTTGATGAGATTCTGAGGATGAGTGTAAAGCATTAAGGGTGATGTCGTGCATGACTTAATTATATTGTGAGGAAGAGTTAAAAGAATGAAGGGTGATGTCGTGCATGATTTATTTATAAGGTGAGGAAGAGAGTAAAGCACGAAGGGTGATGCAGTGCAACTCTTAATTATAATCCGGTGAGGATGAGAGTAAAAGAAGGAAGGGTGATGCCATGTATTCTATTTCTTATTTGGTGAGGCTGAGAGTAAAAGCACGAAGGGTGATGCCGTGCAAATTTACTTTCTATCTTTAATTGCTAAAATTATTGTTGATCACTATCTGTGTTTGCCTTATTGTTTTCCTCATTCCTTATGTTGAAAATTCCTTATCACATGCTCCCTTCCCATTAGTTGCTCTTTACATTCATTAATTGTTATTATTCCCTGTTAGCATGATTTCGATGTTGTAACGACCCGGCCAGTCGTTTCGTGAGATTAGCCTTGTTTCCCCCGTTTCTGCTTTATTATATGTTTCTTAGCCTTTTTATGTTGTGTTGGGTCGGTTTGTTCGGGTTTGGAGTGGTCGTGGTGAGAACTGAGACACTTAGTCTCTTAGATTAGCTTAATAGTTGAACAAGTCAACTGGGAGTTGACTTATTGGTAAACGACCTCGCAATGTGGATTTTTATGGCTCGGATAGCTTCGTTAGGTGATTTGGGACTTAGGATTGTGTTCGGAATGATGTGTTGATGTCCGGCATAGAATTAGGCTTGAATTGGCGAAAGTTAGATTTTACCGATTTCCGGCTAGCAGTGGAAAATAGGCTATCGAGGTCAGATGGGAATTCCGGGAACTGGAGCAGGTTCGTAATGATATTTTGTATATGTGTGAAAATTTTCAGGTCAATCGAATGTGTTTTGGATGGTTTCGGCATCTTCGGTGAAATTTAGAAGTTTCAAAGTTCATAGGCTTGAATTTGATGTAAGTTTTATGTTTTTGCGTCGTTTTTGGTGTTTAGAGGGATCGACTAAGTTTGAATAAGGTTATGGGATGTTTTGGCGTGGTTGGTTGAGGTCCCGAGGGCCTCGGGTGTATTTCGTATGCTCAAACGGGCACTTTTGGTCTTTGGGAGATTGTTGGTTTTCTGGTGTTTTAGCGCAGTGGTTTGTTCATTGCGATCGCGTGAGTTTATCCGCGAGCGTAGAGTAAAGTTTGAGGCAGGCAGATTTTTCCTATGTGATCGCGTAACGAGGTTTGCGATCGAATAGGTTGGGAAGCCAGAGCAGTGCGGTCGCGTTGTTCCTTATGTGATCGCGTAGAATAAAAAAGGGGCGCATGAGGTTGTTGCAATTGTTCTTCGCGACCGCGTGAATCGCTACGTGATCGCATAGGTCAGGGAGTCGAAGATTCGAGATCGCGTGGGGAATGGTGCGATCGCAATGGGTAAAATTTTGAGGCAGTAAGTGTGTTCTTCGCGATCGCGAGGGTGGTCTCGAGATCACAATGAGTTAGTACTTAGTGCTCGGCAGAATGTTTTAAAAGGCCATTTTTGTGAGTTTAGTCTATTTTTCCTCCATTGTTGAGCGGGTTTGGAGCTCTTTGAGAGGGTTTGAAGAGGAAATCAAATGGAATCACTTGGAGGTAAGATTTTTGACTTCATAACTCGATTCTATGTTGTTTTCTAAGTAATTAAACCGGAAATTTGTTGGATTTAACCCCAAAATTGGGGAGGTTAGGTGCATGGAATTTGAAATTTCTTTTGAGGATTTGAGTGGGAAATTGTTGTCCGATTTTGGTGTTCTTGGTATGTATAGAATCGTGGGAGGATGAGGATTCTAGTGATGTAAATTTTATAGAATTCCTAGACGTGGACCCGGGGCTCGGGTTTGGCCAAATTTCGAGCATTGTGTCTAAATTGATAGTTTTCGATTGGGTTTTGTTCCATTAGAGTATATTGATGACGTTAATCTGGTTTTGGTTAGATTCGAAGCATTTGGGAGGCAATACGAGGGACAAGAGCTTCGCGGAGTAGCTTTTGGGCTGTTTTAAGGCAAGAAACGATTGTAACTCTAAATCTGAGGGTATGACACCCAGGTATTTGATATTGGTTCGGTAAATGAGGTGATGCATATGTTAGGTGACGAGTGTGTGGGCGTGCACCGATAGGGATTGTGACCTGGTCCGTCCTGTAGCGATTATTAAGTCGTGTACTCGATTTGAGGCCTTGCGATATCCTGTATTTTAGAAATTTATACTTGTTTATGGGCTGTGAGCCACGTTTGGGGCCTTGTGCCGACCTATTTAGACCCTCAGAGCTACTTTTACACTATTCTCCCCCCGTTTTTCTACTTGTTGTTATTTTCACTATTATCACACTGTTTTGAAACCCTGAGAGGTATTTTGGGTTGTCCCATGAGTTGAGATGAATTGCCCGAGTGGCTTGTGAGGATGACTGAGTAAGGCCGAGAGCCTACCATGTGAGAATAGTTATGGGACGGGCTGCACGCTGCAACAATATATATATTGTATATTAAATATGGGTCGGGCTGCACGCCGCAACAATATATATTATATAAGGATTGGGTTGCATGTCGCAGCAATATACATATTGGATCAGGTTGCACGCCACAGAAAATATAGCGCTTGGATTGTAGGAGTCCCTCTGGAGTCTGTACACCCCAGGTGGGCGCAGTCGACTATTATATGGTTCGGGCTGCATGCCATAGCGTATGTTATATAGTTTGGGTTGCACGCCATAACGTATGTTATATGGATCGAGCTGCACGCCGCAGCAGTATATATACATATATCTATGTATTGGATCGGGCTGCCCACCGCAACAGTTGTGTGTATTCATGGTACTTGCTGAGTATGAGTGTTTAAGTGAGAGCATGAGATTTTGATAGTGGAGTCACGAGTGACTGAGAGGCTTACCCAAGAGGCTTTATTTGTGAGTGATACTAAGCCTGAGGGGCTTATGTTTTATGAAATTGCTGTTTTCACTCTTCTTTACACTGAGCCTCTAATGATAATGTTGGATAAATGTTTTTATATGTGATTTTTAAATGGAAACTGGAGTTTTATGAAATATTCGGAATGTAGATTCCTGACTTGATTTATTCATTTCCATTGTTACTCATTATATGGATTTACATGTTTTATAAATGCTCGTCACTACACTCAAGTTTCTAGTTACTTTGATTACTTACTGAGTTGGCGCACTCACGTTTCTCCCTACACCTCTGTGTGCAGATCCAGGTACCGGACCATCTTACTAGTTGATTTTCGGACGTTCTTGGAGTTTTTTCGAGGATCGAGGTAGCTTCTCAGCGTCCACAACTCACTTCCTTTCCTTTCCTCAGTTCATAATTTTTATCTTTGTACTTCAGGCTTTTGTAGTAGCAAGTCACCTTGATGTACATTGTATTTACAGCTTTAGATGCTCACGACAGTTCACTCTAGGTTTTGGGAAAATGTATAAAAAATTTATCTCATTTTGCTGTTTTAAATCTACTAGTTTTGGGAAATTATGAAGCAATATGATGGTCTGTAAGGGTTGGCTAGCCTTGTTCAATGATAGGCGCCATCACAGCCGGCTTATGATTTGGCGTCGTGACAAGTTGGTATCAGAGCATAGGTTACATAGGACTTGACGGTCATGAGCAGGTTTAGTAGAGTCTTGCAGATCGGTACAGAGACATATGTACTTATCTTCGAGAGGATACAGAACCCTTAAGAACAATCTCATTTTTCTTGAATTATGTCGTGCCATTTTGTTGATTTTTGAAATCTAAACTTCTGTTGTTTCAATTCTCTCACAGATTGTGAGGACTCGCACTACTAATCAGGGTGATCAGCCACCAGCTAGACCAGCGAGAGGTCGAGGTCGCGATCGAGGCCGTGGTAGAGGTAGGAGGCCAGCCCGTGCGGCAGACAGGGCAGTACCAGTTGATCCCCCTACTATTCAGGATCAGGTTCCCACCGCAGATGCTCCAGCGGGACAGGCTCAGGCACCGGCAATGCCTATTGTTATTCCGGGTCTTCAGAAGATCTTGGCTCAGATTTTGACTGTGTATACCACCCTTGCTCCGGCCTGAGGCAGT
The DNA here is from genome assembly GCA_005239525.1 of Nicotiana knightiana. Taxonomy (NCBI): domain Eukaryota; kingdom Viridiplantae; phylum Streptophyta; class Magnoliopsida; order Solanales; family Solanaceae; genus Nicotiana; species Nicotiana knightiana. Next base: position 213,932 of record ML396949.1, read on the forward strand.
CAGACTCCAGTTTACTGAGCAGGTTACTTAGGGCTATCAGACACCGGGGGCGGTTCCAGTCCAGCCGGTTGCTCCAGTTCAGGACTTCGTGGTTCCAGCTATGCCGGATGATGAGCAGCATAGGCAGGAGAGTTTTAGTATACTTCAGCCTCCGACATTCAGTTGTGCTGAGGGCGAGGATGCCCAGGGTTTTCTGGATAAGTGTTAGAGGATGCTGCGTACTGCTGGGATTCTGGAGACCAGTGGGTTCTCGTTTGCTACTTTTCAGTTTCTGGTGCCACTTTCACTTGGTGGGAGTCTTTTGAGAGGTGTAGGCCTGTTGTTTCAGCACCCCTCACCTGACAGGAGTTCTCCACTATCTTCTAGGAGAAGTATGTACCCTAGTCTCACAGGGAGGAGTAGCGCAGGCATTTTGAGCAGCTGCATCAGGGGGATCTATCAGTGATGCAGTATGAGATGCAGTTTTCAGAGTTGGCTCTTCATGCCACCGACTTGATCCTACTGATAGGGAGAGGATTAGGAGGTTCGTGGATGGCCTCACTTTTCAGCTCCGTCTTTTTATGACTCGGGAGAGAGTATCAGGTGCTACTTTCGAGCAGGTTGTTGATATTGAGTCGCTTCACTGCCAGAAGCGGGTAGAGAGGGAGGCCAAGAGGCCTCGTGGATCAGGTGGTTCTAGTGGTGCTCCTTCCAGGGGGCATATTCAACATGGTAGAGGTTGTTCGTTCAGGTTTCCTCGGTCAGACCGCCCAGCCCATAGTGGTGCATCTTCGGGGCATGGTCCCCGTAGTTCTCAGCCAGGCCATTCTTCTTTCGGTGCCCTTCCAGCCTAGAGTGTAGCTCAAGCACCATCAGTTCAGGGTTCCTCTATGCATGGTTCTCCTAGTGGCCATTCCGGTGCCATGGGTTCCTTTCAGTCGCTGTCTCCGGTTCTAGGGAGTTGTTATGAGTGTGGAGAGTTCGGGCAAATGAGAAGGCAGTGTCCTCACCTTCTTGGAGGCCCATCTCAGCTGAAAAGCCAGCCTTTGACTTCAGCTCTAGTAATTTCACCGCCCACTCAGGCAGCTAGGGGTGGTAGTTAGTCAGCTAGAGGCCTCCCTAGATGGGGAGGTCGAGTAGGTGGAGGTCAGGCCCGTATGTATGCGTTTCCAGCCAGGCCAGATGTTATGGCCTCCGATGCGTTGATCGTAGTATTGTCTCAGTCTGTCGCCGAGATGCTTTGGCTTTATTTGACCCTGGTTCTACATATTCCTATCTTTCATCATATTTTCCCCATTTTCTAGATACGCCCCGTGTGTCTTTAGTTACATCTGCTCATGTATCGACTCCGGTGGGCGATACTATTGTTGAGGACTGTGTGTATCGGTCGCGCGTGATATCTATTGGGGGTCTGGATACCCGGGTGGACCTACTGTTACTCAGCATGGTCGATTTTGATGTGATATTGGGCATGTATTTGTTATCTCTGTGTCATGTTGTTCTTGATTGTCACCCTAAGACTGTGACCTTAGATATGCCCGGATGCCCGCGGGTTTAATGGAGAGGTTATTCTGTGTATGTGCCTAGCAGGGTGATTTCGTACCTAAAGGCCCAACGCATGGTTGAGAAGGGGTGTTTATCATATTTGGATTTTGTGAGGGATGTCAGTGGTGAGACTCCCGCTATTGATTCAGTCCCTGTGGTCCGTGAATTTCCGGACGTGTTTCCTGCAGACCTGCCAAACATGCCACCTGACAGGGACATTGACTTTGGTATTGACCTGGTGCCAGGCACTCAGCCTATTTCTATTCCACCTTATCGTATAGCACCAACGGAGCTAAAGGAATTTAAGGAGCAGCTTTAGGAACTCCTAGATAAGGGGTTCATTCGGTCTAGTGTGTCACCTTGGCGTGTACCGGTGTTGTGTGTGAAGAAGAAGGATGGTTCTATGCTTATGTGTATTGATTATCGGTAGCTGAACAGGGTTACGGTGATGAACGGGTATATTTGCCTCATATATATGATTTTTTTATCAGTTGTAGGGTGCCAGGGTATTTTCCAAGGTTGACTTGCATTCCAGCTATCATCAGTTAAAGATTCGGGGGCCAGACATTTCTGGTTATGTCATTCGGGCTAACCAATGCCCCAGCAGCCTTTATGCACTTGATGCACAACGTATTCCGGCCTTATCTGGATTCTTTCATCATCATGTTTATTGACGATATCTTGGTGTACTCCAAATCTCAGGAGGATCATGAGCAACATTTGAGAGTTGTGCTTGAGACCTTGAGAGAGAATAGATTGTATGCAAAATCTTTGAAGTGTGAGTTCTATCTTGATTCAGTAGCGTTCTTGGGGCACGTCGTGTCCAGTGAGGGTATTCAGGTTGATCCGAAGAAGGTAGAGGCGGTGCAGAGCTGGCCTAGACCGACATCAGCTACCGAGATTCGCAGTTTCCTTTGTTTGGCAGGGTACTATCACCGTTTCGTAGAGGGATTTTCATCTATTGCAGCACCTATGCCCAGACTAACCTAGAAGGGTGCTCAGTTCAGGTGGACTGAGGTGTGTGAGGAGAGCTTTCAGAAGCTCAAGTCCGCTTTTACTACAGCTCCGGTGTTGGTTTTGCCTACGGGTTCAGGTTCCTATTCAATTTACTATGATGTCTCGAGAGTTGGCCTTGGAGCAATTTTGATGCAGGATGGTAGGGTGATTGCCTATGTGTCTAGACAGTTGAAGGTGCACGAGAAGAATTATCCAGTGCACGATCTTGAGCTAGCAGATATTGTCCACGCCTTGAAGATTTGGCGTCATTATTTATATGGAGTGCATTGTGATATTTTCACTGATCACTGTAGTTTACAGCATCTGCTTAAGCCGAAGGATCTGAATTTGCATCAGAGGAGGTGGTTAGAGCTTCTCAAGGATTATGACCTCACTATTTTATATCATCCGGGGAAGGCCAATGTAGTGGCCGATGCCCTGAGTCGCAGAGCGGAGAGTTTGGGGAGTCTAGCCTACCTTCTAGTAGCAGAGCGACCTTTGGAACTTGATGTTCAGGCTTTAGCGAGTCAGTTGGTGAGATTGGATCTATCAGAGCCCCCGCGGGTATTGGCTTGTGTAGCCTCCAGGTCATCTCTTTATGGTCAGATTAGAGCACGATAGTATGATGATCCATACTTGCTCGTTCTTCAGGGCAAGGTCCGTCGCGGTGATGCCAGGGATGTGGTTATCGGTGATGATTGGGTCATGAGGATGCAGGGCCGGATTTGTGTGCCCAATGTGGATGGACATCGAGATTTGATTCTAGTTGAGGCCCATAGTTCGCGATATTCCATCCATCTGGGTGTCGCAAAGATGCATCAGGATATGAGACAACATTATTGGTGCAGGTGGATGAAGAGGGATATTGTTGAGTTCGTGGCTCGGTGTCTCAACTTTCAGCAGGTCAAGTATGAGCACCAGAGACCGAGTGGATTGCTTCAGAGATTAGATATTCCGGAGTGGAAGTGGGAGCGAACCACCATGGACTTTATAGTTGGACTCCTACGGACTTCGAGGAGGTTTGATGCTAAATGCGTTATTGTGGATTGACTGACCTAGTCCGCACTTCAATCCTATTGGCACTACTTATCCTTCAGAGTGGTTAGCTGGGATTTATATTATGGAGATAGTCCGATTGCATGGGGTTCCAGTTTCTATCATTTCTGACAAAGGCACTCAATTCACATCTCAGTTTTGGAGGGCCTTGCCGCGGGAGTTAGGTACTTGGGTTGAGTTGAGCACAATGTTTCATCCTCAGACTGACGGGCAGTCAGAGCGTACTATTAATATTTTGGAGGATATGTTGCGTGTCTGTGTCATTGATTTTGGGGGTTCATGGGACCAGTTTCTGCCACTCGCGGAGTTTGCATATAAATAATAGTTATCAGACGAGTATCCAGATGGCTCCGTATGAGGCTTTATATAGTAGGAGGTGAAGATCTCCGGTTGGTTGGTTTGAGCCGGGCGAGGCTAGGCTATTGGGCACAGACCTGGTTCAGGATACGTTAGGTAAGGTGAAGTTGATTCAGGAGCGGCTTCGCACGACGCAGTCTAGGCAGAAGAGTTATGCTGACCAAAAATTCCGAGATGTGTCTTTCATGGTTGGGGAGAAGGTGTTGCTGAAGGTGTCACCCATGAAGGGTGTTATGAGGTTTGGGAAGAGGGGAAAGCTGAGTCCCAGGTTCATTGGGACATTTGAGGTGCTTCAGAGGATTGGGAGGTGGCTTATAGGCTTGCCACGCCTCCCAACTTATCGAGTATTCATCCAGTGTTTCGTGTTTCAATACTTCGGAAGTATGTTGGTGACCCGTCTCATGTTTTGGACTTCAGCACAGTACATCTCGAGGGTGATATGTCATATGAGGTAGAGCCAGTGGCTATTTTGGGTCGTCAAATCAGAAAGCTGAGGCCTAAGGATATAGCTTCACTAAAGTTTCGGTGGAGAGGACAACCGGTGGAGGATGACACCTCGGAGACCGAGCGGGAGATGCGGAGCACATATCCTCACTTATTCGAGACTCTAGGTATGTTTCTAGACTCGTTCGAGGATGAACGTTTTATTAAGAGGGGGAGGATGTAATGACCCGACCGGTCGTTTCATGAGATTAGCCTAGTTTTCCCTCATTTTTACTTTATCATATGTTGCTTAGCCTATTTATGTTGTGTTTGGTCGGTTGGTTCGGGTTTGGAGTGGTCTTGGTGAGAACTGAGACAGTTAGTCTCTTAGATTAGCTTATTGGTAAACGACCTCGGTATGTGGATTTTATGGCTTGGATAGCTTCGTTAGGTGATTTGGGACATAAGAGTGTGTTCGGAATGAAGTTTTGATGTCCGGCGTAGAATTAGTCTTGAATTGGCGAAAGTTAGTTTTTGACGATTTTCGGTCGGCAGCGAAAAATAGGCTATAGGGTCGGAATGGAATTTCGGGAATTGGAGCAGGTTCGTAATGTCATTTTGGATATGTGTGCAAATTTTCAAGTCAATCGGATGTGTTTTCTATGGTTTCAGCATCTTCGGTGAAATTTAGAAGTTTCAAAGTTCATAGGCTTGAATTTAATGTTGTGTTTTTGCGTCGTTTTTGGTGTTTTGAGGGCTCGACTAAGTTTGAATAAGGTTATGGGATGTGTTGGCATGTTTGGTTGAGGTCCCGGGGGCCTCGGGTGTATTTCGGATGCTCAAACGGGCACTTTTGGTCTTTGGGAGATTGCTGGTTTTTTGGTGTTTTAGCAGCAGTGGTTTGTTCATTGCGATCGCGTAGAGTAAAGTTTGAGGCAGGTAGATTTTTTCTATGTGATCGCGTAACGAGGTTTGCGATCGCATAGGTTGGGTAGCCAGAGCAGTGCGGTCGCATGGTTCCTTGTACGATCGCATAGAAGAAAAAGGAGGCACGTGAGGTTGTTGCAATTATTCTGCACGATCGCGTGAATGGGTACGCGATTGCATAGGTCAGGGAGTCGAAGCTTCGCGATCGCGTGGGGAATGGTGCAATCCAAATGGGTAAAATTTGGAGGCAGTATATTTGTTCTTCACGATCGCGTGGGTGGTCCCGCGATCGCAGTGAGTTAATATATAGTGCTGGGCCGAATGTTTTACAAGGCCATTTTTGCGTGTTTAGTCTATTTTTCGTCCGTTGTTGAGGGGGTTTGGAGCTCTTTGAGAGGGTTTGAAGAGGAAATTGAAGGGAATCACTTAGAGGTAAGATTTTTGACTTCATACCTCGATTCTATGTTGTATTCTAACTAATTAAACCGGAAATTTGTTGGATTTAAACCCAAAATTGGGGAGGTTAGGTGCATGGAATTGGAAATTTCTTCTGAGGATTTGAGTGGGCAATTGTGTTCTGATTTTTGTGTTCTTGGTATGTATAGAATTGTGGGAGGATGAGGATTCTAGTAATGTAAATTTTATAGAATTTTGAGACGTGGGCCCGAGGCTCGAGTTTAGCCAAATTTCGAGAATTGTGTATAAATTGATAGTTTTTGATTGGGTTTTGTTCCTTTAGCGTATATTGATGACGTTAATCTGGTTTTGGTTAGGTTCGCAGCATTTGGGAGCCAATTCGAGGGGCAAGAGCATCGCGGAGTAGCTTTTGGGCTATTTTGAGGTAAGTAACGATTGTAACTCTAAACATGAGGGTATGACACCCTGATATTTGATATTGTTTTGGTAAATGAGGTGACACACATGCTAGGTGACGAGCGTGTGGGCGTGCACCGATAGGGATTGTGACCTAGTCCGTCCCGTAGAGACTATTCAGCCGCGTACGCAATTTGAAGCCTTGTATTTTAAAAATTTATACTTGTTTATAGGCTCCGAGCCATGTTTGGGGCCTTGTGCCGACCTGTTTAGACCCTCAAAGGAAATTTTACACTATTCTCACTCTATCCTAATAGAACGATTGCGAACTCAATCATGTTTTCCACTTGTAGTTATTTTCACTGTTATCACACTGTTTTGAAACCCTGAGAGGTATTTTGGGCTGAGTCCCGTGAGTTGAGATGAATTGCCCGAGTGGCTTGTGAGGATGACTGAGTAAGGCCGAGAGCCGATCATGTGATGATAGTTATGGGTTGGGCTGCACACCGCAACAATATATATATGTATATATATATATATATGGATCGGGCTTCACGCCGCATCAATATACATATTGGATCGGGTCGCACGCTACAACAAATATAGCGCTTGAGTTTTAGGAGCCCCTCTGCAGTATGTTCCCCCCAGTAAGCGCAGTCGACTATTATATGGTTCGGGCTGCACACCGCAGCGTACGTTATATGGATCGGGCTACACACCACAGCAGTATATATATACATATATATATATATATATATATATATATATATATATATATATATATATATATATATATATATGTATTGGATCCGGCTTCCCACCGCAGCGATTGTGTGTATTCATGGTACTTGCTGAGTACGAGTGTTTAAGTGAGAGCATAACATTTTGATAGTGGAGTCACGAGTGACTGAGAGGCTTGCCCAAGAGGCTTTATTTGTGAGTGATACTATGCCCGAGGGGCTTATGTTTTATGAAACTACTGTTTTCATTCTTCTTTACACTGAGCCTCTGATGATAATGTTGGATATATGTTTTTATACGATATTTTTAAAAGGAAATTGGAGTTTTATGCAATATTCGGAATGTAGATTCCTCACTTGATTTATTCATTTCCACTGTTACTCATTATATGGATTTACATGTTTTATAAATTCTCGTCACTACACTTAAGTTTTTAGTTACTTTGATTATTTACTGAGTTGGCATACTCACGTTACTCCCTTCACCTCTGTGTGCAGATCGAGGTACCGGACCATCTCACTAGTTTATTTTCGGACGTGCTAGGAGTTTGTTCGAGAATCGAGGTAGCTGCTCAGCGTCCCCGGCTCACTTCCTTTCCTTTCCTCAGTTCATAGTTCTTGTGTTTGTACTTTAGGCTTTTGTAGTAGCAAGTCACCTTGTTGTACATTATATTTACAGTCTTAGATGCTCATGACAGTTGACTCCAGGTTTTGGGGAAATGTATAAATTGTTTATCTCATTTTGCTGTTTTAAATCTACTAGTTTTGGGAAATTATGAAACAGTATGATAGTTTGTAAGGGTTGGCTAGCCTACTTCCATGATAGGCACCATCATTGCCAGCTTAGGATTTGGGGTCGTGACAGATGTCCAGGTTTTATGTGGTGTCTTGTCCTAGCCTCGTCACTACTTCACCGAGGTTAGGCTCGATACTTACTCAGTACATGGGGTCGGTTGTATTCATACTACACTCTGCACTCTTTTGTGCAGATCCAGGTACCGGCCAACGATAGAGATTTTAGTAGCGGTCATTTATCATTCGAAGACACAAGGTATATCTGCCGGTGTTCGCAGATTCCTGAAGTCCTCTCTTATTTTATAGAGACATTTTTATTCTACTCAAAACAAATATATTATTTTCTTTCAGCCCATTATTTGTAGTATTCTTATAAGTTCGTGAATTGCGACACCAGACCCTGGGTAGTCTTAGAGTTATATATATTTAGTTCGTGGCTCGCTTTATTTATTTGCTTAACGATTTATTTATGAGGTTATTCGATGGAAATCATTAGACTTAATTTACTTTAAATTTATTTTATTGTGTTTAAATAAGTAACCAAAGGAAAAATAGCTAATCAAATTCTAACATTGGCTTGCCTAGCAAGTGTGGTGTTAGGAGCCATCACGACTCCTAAGGTTGGGAATTTGGGTCGTGGCACGTCTTCAAAACATATTTCCCAAATTTATTTTGGAAAAACATGTGTATTATTAGGGATTTGGCCCCTGGTTTTGGGATTTGACATTTGGGATTTATGATTTTGCCAAGATATAGGCAAAATCTATGGCCAAACATGTGTTTTGACAAATAAAACCCAAGTTTATTTTAGCAAAATCTATGGCCAAACGGGTCCTATGTTTTATCCACAGTCTTTGTAAGACATACACAATGAACACACAATTGAAGATAGAGATTGCACTAAATACTAGTCGTAACCTATTGTAGGTGATCGAATTTTGTTGAAGAGTTAACCTAAATAGTCGTTCATTCAACTGCTTAAACTAAAAATAGTCGATGGACGTATAATATATAAATAGTTCAAGCATACTATATGTATAACGATATATAATCCATGTACAATCCACATATACCGATTTGAAAAAGTAAATAACAAATATGAATGACAATTTATGTAATGCTCCCAATTTTGCTTATGAAATGCACATACACAATACCAAACAAGATTCTTAAACACTTACCTGGACGTGTCAATGGGTCATCGTGAAGGCCTATGGCCCAAGTTGGTAACTTCTATAGCACTTTATAGGAGTGCCCGCTTAAGGTTCGCCCAAGTGACCGAGCCCATGTCATATTTGTGAAAGTTGGACCTTTATTTGTGTGGCCCCTAAAGACAAGCGTACTAAATTAATTGGAAAAAAATCAGAGCACCTAAATATACATAAAGCTAGCTTAGTTATGTTGCGTACAGTTTTTTCTCTCAATGTTAAAGGTTATTCCTTCTCCAATAAAACTTCTACTTAATGGGGGAGGTGCACATTTAGTCAGTTATAACACATGTATTTACTTTTAAGCCATTGTTTAAAATGTCTTTAGTCTTTAGTCACTGTTTTAATAAACTTTTACCCGCCCCGACGAAAATACCCTTCTGCTCATAAAGTTCAGGACCAACGGTCCTTAACTAATAAGCTTGTTACTGTAAATTCAAGACTAGCTGTCCCTAATTTATGAGCTTATAAGTCTAGGTTTAGGACTATGTGTCCTTAAATTTTGAACTTATAACTTTAAGTTCAGGACTACATGTCCTTAACTTTTGAACTTGGAATTCGAAGTTCAGGATTACCTGTCCTTAATTTATGTGCTTGTAACTCTAAGTGAAGGACTAACTGTCCTTAAATTCTGTGCTTGTAACTCTAAGTTAAGGACGAAGTGTCCTTAATTTTTTAACTTCCAACTCTAAGTTCAAGACCAAGTGTCCTTAACTTATGAGCTTATTACTTTAAGTTTAGGACTAGTTGTCCTTAACTTATGAGCTTATTACTGTAAGTTCAGGACTAGTTATCTTTTATTTATGAGCTTGTAACTCTAAGTTTAGACTACATGTCCTTAACTTTAGAACTTTTAACTCTAAGTTCAGGACTACATGTCCTTATTATTTGAACTTGAAACTCTAAGTTCAAGACTACCTATCCTTAATTTCTGTGCGTGTAACTCTAAGTTAAGGACAACCTGTCGTATGCTAGGAACTAAAATATTTTGTACTAAACAACTTTCCCCAGATCCTCATGCTCTGCAAAGATAGAGAAGGATGTAAATGAAATGGATGAGTGAAAGAATGTTGGTTACTGTGACATGTTCAAATGTGATACACAGATTGCCCTCAACATTGTTAACATGTTAATGAAAATGTCATGCTACAGTAGACAGTGTACAACATATAGAGCCAAATTTGTATGAACATGCTAGATAACTTCTTTTTTTAAATGAGCAGTGTTCTTGCAGAACTGGAGAAAGGGTTTTGAAATTTTGATAGAAGAGTGGGTAACATCGTCTTTTCATATTAATTTTAATAGACTTGTGGCTACTTTTGCTCATCATTAAAAATGTTGAATAAAAAGTAAATACCACTTTAAAAAGTGGCTACCCCACGCAATTTTTACCTACTTAATCTAACTACCCATGAGTGCATATATTTTTTTTTTTTGGCAAATCCACTAGGCAGAAGCCTAGGGCTAGTTTTATTAATACTAAAAATGAAAAAGAACCACATAGGAAAAGTAAAAATAAGGGGGACAATAGCACCAATAATGTTGCCTCTATGCCTTGGCTATATAATCACTCATTTGCGCCTCACTATGCCCTTATGGCATCCTCATGTAGAGGAATCATGGTGTAGTTGCCGGCAAAGTCTCACGAGGGAATATAATCTCATAACCATTTGGATATCTTTCCAAAGGCATAGGGCTAGAGCAACACAAACTGGGCTAAACCTTACCTTACTAGTCCTATTGAGGCAAATAAAAGGCCTCACCTACTAGCATGCATGTAAGAAGAAAGAACTAGCTAGTACTAAATATTCTATGATCATCACAGAGTTTATAACATACTCTGTGATGATATTACATAAAACAATGCTAATGTGATGGTAGAGTAGGAATATGTAAACATAATAGTGATGTCCTATCTTCTCTAGTTTTATGAAGTCTTCAACTTGTAACCGTTTGTCTTCCTCCTCTACCTTTTTCAAAATGTCTTCAAATTTCATGCTTTCTTCTTTGAATGAGTGGACTTTGTTGACGTAGTTGGATAAACCTATTTTTGTTTGGCAACTCTCATTGGGAGTCGCCTTGTATTTGCATCTTCATTCACCCTGCCGTCCCAACTTCTTTCCCTTGTTCGAGTCTTGTTGCTTTTTCCACTATGCATAGGTGATAAATCACCTTTTCTTGCTGCCTCTGCCCGGTATTGATTTAGGATATCATCTTCCTCACCCTCTATATATGTATTTCTGCCCACAATCACCGGATTTGGCATGCCTCAATCAAAACCTTGCGTCACCATGGTATTTTCTTCCATAACTTCTAGTAATTTTCTTTCCTCAAAGGTAATTGCTGGAATGCCTGAAATTAGTGTTGCTGCTGTTACTGCACCTTGCTGCTGCTGCCCAGGAGTTGTTGCTGCCTTAACTTGTTGTGACGTGGTTATAATTTGCTGTTGTTTTCCAGGATATAACGTTGCTGCTTCATGTTGCTCACTCCCACAATTAGCAGCTAGATTGTTAGAGGTACACTGTTGCTGCCCATAAGTCATGTCTGCTGCTTTCGCCATCGAACTAGCAGATGTGATGATAAGTTGCTGCCTAGTTTTAGGAATGAAGTCCTGGGCTTTTGAATTTAATTTGCTGCCTGAGTTTAACTTTGGAAAGCTGGCCATTTTTGGCAAAGGTGATCCAACTGAAAGGATCTCCTCATCACCACTACATCGCTCACCTTCATCAGTCGATGTTCTCGCAATGTCATCTCCCCAATAATCATCATCGTCATCCTCGCTTTGATCAGCCAAAAGTTTGGATTTTACCACCATCTTCCTCATTTTGGCTTGTATAACCTCATTGTTGTTTCCAGTTGACTGAACCAACTGCCTTGTATCTCCTCCATGCTCTCCAAATGATTCCATCAATTGAGATGGTACTTCAAATACAGATTTATTCAAAGTGACTAGTGGTTGTTTTGCCATACTAGGATTAACCATCATTGCATTCTGGGCTTCCTTAATAATTTGTTGCACATGAGGGTTTGAAAATTGTAACATTTGAACATTTGAACTATGTGTTTGCTTGCACAGTTTCTCCTCCTCCATATTTTTCATTGAGACCATTGGTTGAACATCCAATTCCTTTGTCTTATTGTCATTATGCTGACCTTCTTTGTCACTAACGAGACATGGAATTAATTCCTTGGATATCACATTACCATTCAATCCATTTGTTTCCACTCCAGTATCCCCATCAGCTTCCAAAATTTCGAAACTATTGGAGTTAGACACAACATTATTGTCATTAGGTCTAAAACCTTGGTTTTGAAATTTTGGTGAAGTCCCATTCTTTGTAGTTGATTTTCTATGATTTACCACATTCCACACTCCTCCCTTTTTGTTTAAATCACTTCTCCTATCATCAGACTTTGTATTTCCATCTTTATCATTCATATACTCACCATTGTTTCCTCTATTTTCAACTCCAAAGGTCTGGGTTTCATCACCACGATTAATCACTGAGACTGCCCTTTGCGTTTTATTGCCTAAGGACTGTGTCTCAGCCATAACATCTGGTGATTTCTCCACATTGCTGATTTTATCCTTAAAATCTAAAGACATATTACCTCCATTTTTCTGTCCCATAACTGAAGCATCAGGTCCATCAACATTAACCTTAAATCCTACCTCAGTTGACAGAAAAGTTGGAGCATTAGAAATATGCAACTTGTCATAGGTTTTCACCACAGGATTCACTGCATTTAAGATAGTCGCCAAAGCTGACTTAGCAGGAACATCTTTTGTAGCTTTAATTGGGCCTTTATCAATCTTTGAAACAACACCACTACCAAGGGCACCAGTTGGATCATTCTGCGCAGCACCAACATTCTTAATATTACTAGGATTAGAATCCACATCTGTTGCTGCTTCATGTTGCACCACACTTCCAGTATTATTATGATTAACATGAGTCTCATGAAGCATGTTTACACCCTGAGCATCTACAATTGTGACGTCTTTGTTTCCAGTAGCATTAACTGTATCTCCAGCTGTGTTATCACCTTTTCTCAAAACTCTCCTTTCGTTCAACAGTTCCCTCAAATCACCATTATATTTATCTCCAGCTCCTTCTTCAATCTGATCATTCTCATAAGTGTTAACCACGAGCCGTTGACATGAACTCTCATCATGGCCTTGGTACTTACAGTGAGAACAATACAATGGCAAATTATCATACACCACCTCCTGCACTTCATCAATAATTTTTCCAGTTTTTTGGTCGATACTTTGAATTTTAATTTTGCTCGGCAGCTTGTCCAACAAGTCCACGATCACCCTAACCCTAGCCATACTAGGTCTCGATCTTACCTGCGTTGCCTTATCCACTACGATAGGTCTCCCAACACCAGCAGCTATGGACAGTAAAGAACGACGCGCAAATAAATCTGGTGATAGGCCTGGTAAGGAAATCCAAACGGCAGCCATTGATGTTTCCTCGTTAGGATTGAAACCAATACTCCATGGAAAAATCCTTACTTGATGTTCCTTGCCATTGTATGAGAAATAATTCACACTACGTGCTAATGCAGCGACAAAATCATCATATTGATCAAGCCACAACAAAAGTTGTCTTTATGCGATTAAACCTAGTAAACTGTTACCTTTCACCCCAAGAACCTTGGGCAGTAAGGTTCTCAAAACTTCCAGATTTGGTGTTCCATAAGAGAGCTTGATCACAATAGCTTGATGTAGTCCTTCTTCCTTAGCAAATTCTTCCCTTTCTTCCATTGTAAACTGTAAAGTTGGGATTCCATGAACAACTTCAGTTTTCTTGAGAGTTGTCTTTGTTAGATTTGTTGCGTTTTGTGTGTGAATCAAACGACCAGCATATGATTCTTGTTTGTTAGGGTTTTGTGTGTTGTTATTATGGTTTGGAGGGTGCTCTCCCACAGCCAAAGGCTGGGGAGAGGAAGTTACGGCCATGGAGGCCTAGAGCTCCATAAAATCGCCCAAAACTAGAGAGAGAAGAGAGCGTCAACGTGGGTTTTTTTAGGTTTTGGTTCCATGAGTGCATATATGTGATTAGTTTTCAGGTTTAAATCTAAAATTGTATTTAAAACCAAAAAATATTCTTTCTTAGTTTTGGAAAAAAACTCCAATTTTAACTCTTTAATTCCTTATTTGAGAGATCGTATATTTTTAGAATGCATATTACCTCATTATAAAGAATTGTATCAGAATATTTGGACAACAAGGAAGTGAAATTGTAAACTGTTTTTTGGCCTTATTTGGGTAGAAATGTATCTGCACCCGATATATACACTCAATTTAATTAAGTTAACCATAAATAACAAACTAAAATTTATTAGCAGTCCTACATTTAAATAATAAAATTTTTAAAGATGGAATCTATCTAATAAGGCATCGTGATAACTTTTAGGGTTGCCGTCACATTTCAATCTTTTGTTTCCCTCCGTCTTTCTTTTAACATTGGTTTCACTATTCATCTCTGATTTAACAAGAAGCTGAAGTTTACTTTTTCAATGATGTAATTGCAAAATTAATGCAAAGTATTATGCTAAAAACTCAATTGAGAATATATTTTTCACGATCCCAATTCTCCTCTGAAGGGTGTCGTGATGGCACCTAGTCTTTACGATTAGGTAAGCCTAACAAATAATAACAATTGAACAGATATAAATTAACAAGTTATTAAAATTTGTTGAATAATAGATAAAGCCTTCTGAAATACAAAATCCCACAATGCACACCTCATAACCGGTAGAACTGAGTCATAAGCTCTACATAATATGTAACGACTCAGTCGGTCGTTTCGAGAGTTATAGCCCCGATCCCCTATTTACTGCTTTCCCCATGTCTTTTTCTGCTTATGTGTCTTTCCGGGAGGTTTTGGGTATGGTTTCAAAGAGTTTTAGGACACTTAGTCCCTAAGCGGAATATTAAGTCTTAGGATTCGGACCATAGTCGGAAATGTGTGAAGAGGACTGCGTAATGGAGTTTCATTGATTCCGTTAGCTCCGTTGGGGGATTTTGGACTTAGGGGCGTGTTCGGATGGTTTTTTGTAGGTCTGTAGCTCATTTAAGCTTAAAATGGCGAAAGTCGATTTGCTGAAGATTTTGACCGGTAGTGGACTTTTTGATATCGGGGTCAGATTTCGATTATGATTCCGGAAGTTGGAGTAGGTCATTAAGGTTGAATATGAATTTGACCATTCCCATCTCAAAAAAACCAAATAAAGCCATATTTTCTTGCCAAATGATCCAACCCAAAGACAAATATCCTGACCCTGACCCTGAAAGAG